>JXCR01132219.1:206358-305572 GCA_002079205.1 Phalaenopsis hybrid cultivar
CACTTATAAACCCTTAGAACTACTTCATATAGGCTTATTTGGGTTGGTAGTTTCTACAAGCTTAGGAGGGAGAATGTATAGTACACTATTATTAATAACTATTCAAGATTCATTTAAGTAGCATTCTTATCTAGTAAAAGTGATTTAGTCACTTATAAAATTTGCGAAGTGGATTCAAAAAAGATAGGGGTCTATTCATTTGGATTATTAGAAGTGATTGGTATGGAATTTTTATGAATTAGAGCCCCTTAAGTATAGAACGTAAATCATATATAATATAAATTGATATATATAGTTAAAATAGTCAAGATGTTTTGGGCTTCTGTGTGGAGTGGTAGTGATCCAAAATGGTGGTCAAATAAGGCTTGGATAACTCAAATTCTTGGCCAATGTTTCTCTAGCTTAACGATTCTGTGGTGCGCTCTGTAGGCTTAATCAGTGGATAAAAGCTGTTATAATTGATAGAAAGGAGTGTCTAGAGTTTTTCAAATTTTATAAAACTTTTTAAAGGTTTTTAATTTGATGATAGAAAGTACATACAAAAATATGTCACTTGTATTCTAATTTTGAAAAAGTTCATGCATCTTTAATTTTATTTATAAGAAAGATGGTTGTGTTCGGACATGACATGTTAGATGAAATGTATAAGATGTTTTTGATAAAGTTCATTTTATGATCTACTTTTCTCTTCTTTCATATATTACAATTGAATTATAATTATATATTAAAGATAACATATCATTAAATTAAGATATTAAGATTCAAACTAATTTAAAGAAGATTTATAAAGATGTATTTCAAAAAAAAAATTTTTTTGACAATAGTCGGATGATAAGTTAGTTAACCAAATAAAAATATGAAAATTCTATCATTAATAACATATTTATAAATAGTTCTCTTACTAGTCCTTTAAAATATGATATCTTCTTACCAAGTTTTATCCATAATTTTCAAAAAAAAACTAGTGAGGAACATTGGTCAATTGGAGGCTTTTGAAGCTTGAAAATTAAGTATTAGATAGTTCCCTATATGAATAAAATACTAAAGAAGTTTTATTTTATGTGTGAAGAAGTAGAGACAAAATGATAGTAAGAGTTTGATAACTCCAATTAGGGAGAAATTTTTTTAAGTTTAAGATATTTATAATTGAACCTATGGGTTTAATTAGCAGAAAAAAAATTACTTCTAAAGTTAATAGTAGGGAAAGCCTAAAAATTATTTGGAGTTCTAAAGGATTTTTAAGTGGATAATTACTAGAAAAAACCAAGGCTAGGTTAGTCTTGCTCTTTGGCAAATTTTGATTGATCAACCAAGATATTATCCATACTTCGACCTTGATAAAATAACTTATCATTAATACTTTATCACTTAGATAAAATTTGTTAGTTCTACCACCTACGACATCTTCCCTTTTCACTTCTTATATAATCTCTTTTAATGATTTTATTCAAAAACTCATTATTATTTTCAATTAAAAATACATGTATTTTAAATAAAACTTTATTGAATTTCTAGAACATTTATTAAACTCCTACTCTATTTTTCACAATGATTTTATAATTTTTCATAGGTATTCCAACATATTCCTCAAACATATCATATGACTTATTTCTCAAATACATTCTGTAATACTTTATAAGCGCGGGCGGCATTTTCAAAACGTCATCTCGTCATTTGGAAAACACGTTTCAGCAACTTATACAAAATACGGGTCGAACCCCGCGGGCCACCCACAGGCCGCGTTTCAGGATAAACTGCTTATCAAGATCGCACCCTTAACTATCAACGCCAAAGAAATCCAAAACTCTATGTATTCATGCAACTCAAATTTCTAAGAAAAACTAGCCAATTTAAGATAAAAAAGGCAGATAACACAAGGCATGAGTAAAATATGTGAGGTGAAATCTCATGCTTCACAATGCAACCTTATTTGATTAAATAAATAGCATGGCACAAGTAATATCCAAAACACAATAACATTCAAACATAAGAAGACAACTCAACAAATATAGTTAAATTTTCTTCTGAATCCTCAGAGTAAAAGCTTGCAATGATAAGAGAACCTTCTTCAACCTCTCCTTTATTTCAAGATCAATGAGATTTCCTTCATCATCAAACTTCCTTGGAGGTTGGAATGCCTGAACAAATAGTTCGGGGTTGTTGATGAAATGAAGATCAAGGAAAACCCCGACCTGGCGCAGATGATATTGAGATCTTCCACCTCCGAAGCCTCCTCCAGCACTGACAATGGCTGCCGGCTTGTCGGCCCAGACATTTGGGTGCCGAGATGCCCAGTCAATTGCATTCTTAAGAGGGGCTGCAGGTAAAAAATAGAGAAAATAGTCTAGTGAGGCTTATGTGACTCCTATGGGATATTACTCACTCACAGTTTAAAGGTTTTTGATGTTTAAAAAATAAATAAACTTTGCATTAAAAATGTCATGATGAAAGGGCATCATTTTTTAAAATCAATGAAACTGAAGTGAGTTTTTTTTTTTCTGGGTTCAGATTAGAACATGAATATCAGTTTCTATGAGGGGAAAAAAATGCAAAATGCTAATTTTTAGAAGTGCAACAAAACTTTCATCAAACTTTAAAGAGACCAGCATTCATAAAAGGATTAAATAATCCATAATATACTAGAGACTCTGATCATAATCCTTGAGGTGAGATTCTAGTCTTTCTCTAAAAATGAAGTTGAGTATCCTTGTTGAATAGAGTAAATTAGAGATGAGGTGTTCAAGGTTCATAATCCCTATGATGAGGTTCCACGTTTCCTCTAAAATTATGGTCGATTGTTCCCATTTAGCAAATTAGATCTGATGAGAAATGCCCATGGTTCCAAAACCTCTATGAAGGTTCAACCTTTTTTTTCAATTGGTTGATTATCCTTATTGAAAAAGATTAGATCTTGAGAGAAGGGTTGATGGGATGACATGTCATCAACAAGGTCATACGGAGGAAAAAATTTTACGCCCGGACACAACACGTACGGACGGCCAGCCATCGGGCGCCACGTCGCCATCACATCGGCGCCGAGCAACGTGGCGTCCGGCGGCTGGCCGTCTGGACGTAATATGTTTAGCAATCAGAGACATAGATGAAGAAGCTTCCTCCAAGAAAACCATAGCTTTGTTAATAACCTGTTGTGTTGTAATTGTGATCAGTTTTTGTTAATCTTTGCTAATTTATCTTCTTTTTTTGGAATTTTTTTACAATATATTTTTGGTGTATTATCTTTCAAATGTGAATATTTCTCTCAAAAAAATTTCAACCCAAAAATTTATTAGTGTTTTGGAAGAATTTTTTTTTTCAAAGTTAATTTAGTTGAAATTATAACATTCAAGATTTAATAAATTTTTGTGATAAAAAACAACAATAACAAAGCCTTAATCCCACTATGTGGGGTCGGCTACATGAATCCTTTTGTGATAAAAAAAGGTATTAAAAAAATTTAAAATATTTTGTGAATTCTTGTAATATCATGAGTTATATCCATAACTTTTTTAAAATCAAAATATTGTTGTTTACTAGGATAGAAATTTCAAAAATGACTTCTTAGAATCTGCCTCTTACTAATTGTAGACTGAAATTTTTCTGACTTACGCACATTTGTTGAAATCGGTTGTTTTCTTTAGCTGTTTCTCTCAATGTGAAGATCCTTCCTATGAAAAAATTTAAAATTTTCTAAATTTTTTTTAAAATGATTGTTAATTAGAGATTCTTGCAATGCATTATCACAGTAAAAAAAGCCCTTAAAGGGTTAAATGAGTTACTTTTCCAATATTTATTGTGTTATTAGAAAGAAAACACTTCGATCTAAGTATTCACATAAAATATGATTTTTATTTTAATTAACTTTGGATCCATAATCAAATCAACAAAATGACACTACACCACCCTTGCAAAATTACTCGAGGTGAATAGAGAGGCATACCCTAAATGAGGTGAAAAGCTATCTCAAAATTTTGTATTCCATCGAACCTACTTGGGCTACAAATCTTATAGAAAAAAATATAAGATAAAGGAAGCAAAAAAAATGAAAATGGTCAATATAAATTTGTTCTTCTTCATCAATGACGCCTAGATATCACCTCAAAAAAAGTCCAGCTTTTCCAACAACCCAATGACTTGTGTAGAAAATTAATTGTTGGTTGGAAAGATGATTGGTGAGGGAGAGGATGATCAGTGATTCTCTAAATTTGAGAATTTTATTAACAATATCATACTTTGAAAAAGAAAATTTGTTGTTCCCTAACCTATAAGATGATTTTTTTAGATTTTGTAATAATAATTAATTGAATCTCAACTAATTTATAGTAATGATGTTAATAAATCATGACCCTCGGCGCTCATATAATAGTGATTAGTGTCTTTGAGTACTTCCCTCATTGAGAAGACTAAGACCACAAGATATATTTAAGATTAACATGAAGGCCCCGTTTGGGGCAGCTTATTAGGTGCATTTACGTTTTGAAAATGCAGCCGAGGTATTTGTTTCGTGTGTTTGCTCTACTTATCTGAATAAGACGTTCAGGTTTTCCTAATAAACCTAGTCGCGAGCTCGACCCCGTGGCCCATCGTTCTTACCCTCGCTTATTACCTGCATGCACTTCGTTCCTCGCTTCACCCTGTTATGATTAGAAGACTCCTCCTCGCCTCTCTCTCTCGGATGCTCCTATCTCGCGATTAGCGGTGCCTTTCACCTCTTCCTCCTCCCTCCGACCTCTGTTTACAATGCTCTATAAGTAATTTTCGATGGAATGTCTTTCTATATGCAATTTGTGGCGTTTTTTCGATGGAATGGTATTTTGTATGAGGTTTTCCAATAGTATGGCTTTCTTTATGAGATTTTTTTTATTTTTGGATGTAATTTGGAGAACGGGAGAAAGTGCGCTTGATTTGATGATAGCAAGGTTTCAGATACCCATTTGCAGAGGGTGCTTATTTGTAGATGGCAAATTTTCTGATGCCTTATATGTCATTGTCTCAAATGAAAAATATTGGATAAGATTTTCTCAATACTTTTGATGTTCGTCTGACAATTTCAAAATTAGACGTAAAAGAGTGCTTGGTTTTTTCATAGCATTCTTTTGGGTGGTCTTTTTTCATTTGCATCTATTCAATACTGCACTATTTTTTCTTTTATGCTTTGGCTATAAATTGAAAAACGAATGAAAGAGGATGCTTCATTTGTAGATGACAATGTTTTGGGCGGCCTGTATGTAATTACATTGAAATAAAAATGAGGGGAGATTCTTCATTTAGCTGTGGTCTGTGGGTTGTGGGCTGTGGGTTGTGATTGGGTGTCGTGTGTTGTGGTTGTGGGTGTGCATGGATGTGGGTATGTGTGTGGTGGTTGTGGGTGTGTGTGTTGTGTGGGGTTATGGTTGGATGCTGCGTGTTGTGACTGTGGGTGTGTGTGTGGTTGTGCATGATGTGGTTTGTGATTCTGTGTTGTGTTGTGGTTGTGAGTATGCGTATGGTGGTTGTGGGTGTGTGTTGTGTTGGGTTGTTGTTGGGTGCTCTGTCTGTTGTAGTTGTGGGTATGTGTGTGGTTGCGTGTGATGTGTGTTGTGGTTAGGTGTTGTGTGATGTGATTGTGAGTGTGTATGATGGTTGTGGGTGTGTGTATGTGGTGTGAGTATTTATTTGCCTCAAATGAAATATGGGAAACGGTTGTGGTTGAGGTTATGGTTTATTGAGGTGACTTGTATGTAATTGTTTTAAATGAAATATGGAAAAGGGTTGGGGTTCATTATGGTTGTGGTTGTGGACATTCTGAAGATTTTTGGCCCAAAAGCTTCATCTAGTTTAGAGCATTTACAATAATTTTTCATTATGAACCTTTTGAGGGTCTTTTGGAGTAGCTCTTTTGGTGGTTGTGGGTGTTGGGTGGTGGATGTGTTGGAGGTGGGGTGGTGGATGTGTTGGAGGTGGTGGTGGTGGATGTGGTGGGGGTGGGGTGTTAATTAGACAATTCTTTTTTATTTAATAAAGTTCATGTTTATTTTATGTTTCACATATTATTGATATTTTAGATATTATAAGTTTTATACTGTTTGTAATTGTTTTTTCTCCCTTTCCGATTGTTTCTCATTCTTTTTTTTTTGTGGGTTTGTGAAGTCTATGATGAGACGTTCTACCTTGTGGGTTCTTCTGAAAGACCTGTTAGTCATGGTTGCGTGGTGTCGCATGTGAAATCCTGATAAAGGCAACCAAGTTCCTCTTTTCATTTTGATACTTGGGTTTTTGAGGTATTTTTGGATGGTTTGTTAGTCTTTGTTTGTTAGTGTACATGCGAAATCCTAATAAAGATAACAAAATTTTTCTTTTCTTTTTGATGCTAAGGTTTTTGAGGTATTTTTAGATGGTATTTTTTTGTTGATATGCATATGCGACAATCTTGAGCTTGGTATTAAGTGAGCTAAAGGCAACCAAGAACCCCTATTTTATAAGGTCTGTTGTATTTTAGTTGTGACAGGTTCGGTGGAGTTGGTGTACTTAGTTCTCTAAGACCTCATGCCTGCACAAAAATGTAATTGACTACTGTTTTTTTCAATTTATACTTGTGTTATGACTAATGAATTGTCTTTCAAATCATTAAGGGAAGAAAAACTCTAGTATTTCAGGGACCTCCCGACGATTGTTTTGACACTGCGGACTTCAAACTTCTCTTCTAAAGGCATGTCAAGCACATAGCTACGAGAGACAGCTTTACAAGTGTGCGGAGAATCACGAAGAAATGTAACTTCTTCCGGTCGGCAGTGAGTCTGACAGATTCCACTACAGACAATGATCGGGAATGAATGGTATCCCTAGAGGACCACATAGCTCGTGACATACATTGTCTGCATTTTAAAATAATATTATCATATTTTAAATATAATTTTAATAGTTTTTTTTAGTAATTTTGATACTCGCTGTTTAATGAGGTGCATGTCTTATTCTTTGTACAATTTTGAAGTAGCTTTTTCTTCTCAAATATCAAATATATTGTTAAGACAGTTCTGTTGCAAACAACATTACTGCACAGAGGCAGAATGGTCATTTATCTAGAAACAGTTGTAAAACAGCTATTTTTCAGTAGCACAAACCAAACAGTCAACCAACTTATCCGGATCAACTGCTGCTCAGAAGCTTATCTGCGCCAACTGCCTATCAACAGCTTATTAATAACCTGCAATTGCCCCAAATAGACCAGAAACCTCAAGGTTTTAATGTCGTGACAAAATTTTAGGTTGTTGCAATAAATTTTTTTAAAGAATGATAGCAAAATGTATTGCACCCTAGCAAATAGAATGGATTTTAATTCTTTGAAAGATGGTTAGTCTCGAATATCTTTGTATTGTATTTTGATGAGAGCAATGTGATAATATGAATCTTAAGAAGTAACTTGTGCAACACTATATGCTTCTAAAGATTTTAAATTATCTTATCCTTCTAATTATTTTAAATAAGTTACGACACTTACATTCTGAGGCTTGTTTTCCAAAATTTTAAAATGAGTGAAGATCATAAACCTTCTAAGACTTCTAGTTTTTTTTATGTTTTTACAAAAGTAAAGCACACATGGTCACTAAGGCTTAATCCTTAGAAGATTATTAAATGAATGGAGATCTTATATTTTCTAAGGCTAATGCCTCCTAACTTTTTGGATGATTGGAGATCATATACATCACTTGGGCTTATGAAGGTTTCCAAATGAAAACCTTATTCAATAGTAAGTACAGTTTAAAGCTTCCTTACTTGTGAGCCTTTCATATGTTCTAAATTGACACCCCACTAAATACTTGCTCACAAAGAAAATTTTCATTAGAATGAACTCCGAAGATTCCTCAACAATAATTTTTACAATTTTTTAATAATTGACTCAAGATTCTAAACTATTACATTAAATTAGTCATATATGATTTAACCCATGATTAGAAATGTTATGAGAAACACCCTAAGCAATTAGGTCTAGCCAAAGTTATCAAGACTGTATGTCATCCCATGAACTCACTACATGGAGGGATGTCAAAGAAATTACTAGGAATTTTGAAGCAATCTTGAGTTATTCATCACATGATTACTCGAAGATTTTAACTTATATTATAAGATGTTGAATCGAATTCTCATATTACCGATTGCACCTTGATTGAGATACCGTAATTTTTGTGTATTTACCAAATTAAAGGTAAAGATGGTCTCTCTTTAGACCATTATTACACTTTTGAGGTTATTGCTAGCTCTACTCGAGCAGTAAAAATTTTGTTGGGGTTTATATATAGAGTTATGATCCAAGAAATACTCATAAATAAATAAATAAATAAATATATATATATATATATATATATATACATATACATATCTTGTAAGCAATACCCATAATTAGAAACATTCTAAATTTCATAATATAAAGAATTTCATTACATAAACTAGCACAACAAACAAAATTTACTTGATTGAATTAAGTTGTCAACAAGAGTTTATGTAGAAGATCACACACTCTTATAACCCAAGTTCAAGTGCATCAGAACATATACGTTATAGACAGAACACTAGTAAATGGTGGAGTCCAACTTTAACAATACAATATCAGCACAAAATTCAAAACAGATGGATTTATTGATTAAAAAATAATTATCNGAATTATAAAAAGTTTGATTAAGATCCCCTCCAACTACAGCCTCTCTTTGGGCATTAATGCGAACACCAATCATTAGTAAAATATAGATAATATCTTTAACCAACGTTATGGTGTATGCTCATCAACATGGTTATCTTAAGAATATATGGAGGTGTGAAAGAACGGTTTGCCTGGTTGAAATTTTATCCAGTGCGCTAACATGGGCATCATTTCAAGGCTGTAAATAGGGTTACTCCCTTCTCATCCAAAATAGCAGACTTAATTTCAAGTGCAAAACTAGCCCTTTAATCGACATGTGGCTAAGTTGGGCAATTCTTAGAGAGAATTAGGCAAAATAATAAATCGAGAGCGAGTGGACTCGTAAGAAATAATATATTTACATGAGAATAAAAAATTTTGAGAATGTAGTTCTTTCACTACTTGATTCCCACATATCAAACACATCAAAGAATGGCTAAGGAAGTTATTGGATTACAACCATGCCTAAAGAATTATCATGAACATTCTTTTTGAATTGCAAGTAAAGTCCCGCACCTCCCGTTGACTTGCTCCTTAAGCTCAAAACTATTTGATCCTAAAATATTTACTACAAAAAGGGGAGTTTGTTATTTTAGAATTGAACTAAAATCATGTATATATACAAATAAGTTAAGAGTGGTTTATAGAAGACATGACTTATTTAAGTGGATATCCTAGAAAAAAAATTCATGGGTTCTAGTTCAATTGAAATAATTCCATCAACATGAGTTATATATAATTAGGAATTTCCTTCCTCATGTTTGGAGAAGGAATAAAAGAAAATCAATTTGGACTCAGAGCAAGGTATTCTTAGTGTAATTGAATTTATCNCAACTACAGCCTCTCTTTGGGCATTAATGTGAACACCCATCATTAGTAAAATATAGATAATATCTTTAATCAACATTATGGTGTATGCTTATCAACATAGTTATCTTAAGAATATATGGAAATGTGAAAGAACGGTTTGCCTGGTTGAACTTTTATCCAGTGCGCTAACATGGGCATCATTTCAAGGCTGCAAATAGGGTTACTCCCTTCTCATCCAAAATAACAGACTTAATTTCAAGTGCAAAACTAGCCCTTCAATAGACATGTGGCTAAGTTGGGCAGTTCTTAGAGAGAATTAGGCAATATAATAAATCGAGAGCGAGTGAACTCGTAAGAAATAATATATTTACATGAGACTAAAAAATTTTGAGAATGTAGTTCTTCCACTACTTGATTCCCACATATCAAACACATCAAAGAATGGCTAAGGAAGAAGTTATTGGATTACAACCATGCCTAAAGAATTATCATGAACATTCTTTTCGAATTGCTAGTAAAGTCCTCCACCCCCTGTTGACTTGCTCCTTAAGCTCAAAACTATTTGATCCTAGTATATTTACTACAAAAAGGGGAGTTTGTTATTTTAGAATTGAACTAAAATCATGTATATATACAAATAAGTTAAGAGTGGTTTATAGAAGACATGACTTATTTAAGTGGATAACCTAGAAAAAAAATTCATGGGTTCTAGTCCGGTTGAAATAATTCCATCAACATGAGTTATATATAATAAGGAATTTCCTTCCTCGTGTTTGGAGAAGGAATAAAAGAAAATCAATTTGGACTCAGAGCAAGGTATTCTTAGTGTAATTGAATTTATCGTGCCAAGACTCCCATTTTTACCATATGTATGCAATAAGGAAATGGAGTTAATGATCTTGGAGTTCATTCTAAAATTATATTGTTAATATAATTTGTTGTTAAAATAATTGGGAGTTTAGCAAACAAGAATTAGATTAAGAACTATATTTGGCCAAATAAATTTTTTTATGACATCAATTATTATATATTAATTACTAATGTTGCTCATAATCAATTTATGATTATAAGTTATCATAACTAATTAAATATTAATTTAATTTAACATTTGTAATCACATAATTCTAAAAGAACATATACCTCAAAATATATTATAAGATTTTTTTTCTTCGAAGTTACAATCAAGAAGAGAACGAGTCGGAATTTTCCCTCTTAGAACTCTCACTCAAAGAGAATAGAATCTANAAAGTTACAATCAAGAAGAGAAGGAGACGGAATTTTCCCTCTTAGAACTCTCACTCAAAGAGAATAGAATCTATATTATTTTATTTCTTTCATTTTATTTTCTTTTCTTATTCTTTTCTTTAATGTTGAATTCAAAAGTATCTTTTGGAAATACACGCCTTAAAAGTTAGAGCCGAGAGGAGGAGAGGGAGATATTAGAGCGGTTAGAGAATTCCCGAGTAGAGAAGTCGAGAGAAAAAGTTCCTTTATTCATCTTGTGGCTTTCAATTTATAAGGGTATATTTATACAATTACAGAAAAAAGATAACGGTTATGGAAACCACCCTTAATGCATTTAATGCGTTGATTTATTATCACATTTACGTTACAATTTGAGTATAATACAATGACTATCACCTAGTTGACGTATTTGAGTTCATTTGACCCGGGCACTCGGTCTCATGATGATCGCTTCTGCCTAGGTAAAGTCAATTGGTCTGCTAGTTGTAACCGAACATCCTTGCAAGAATTTTGGGTAGCTAGGACCGTAAGCGTGGTCCGCCGATTCAACCCAGAGACATTGCATGTCGGTCTGCTTGATTGAGCGATCAATCATTGGGAGGCTAGTTCAAACCATACACCTTTAGTGAGAAGCTTTGATTACACGACCCTCATCCTTGATCGTTTGATCGTTATGAGATTTGTGCTGGTTGTTTTGAATGCAAACATTTCAATCATGAAAAAAATGAATCACTTTCTTCTCTCCCTTGCAACCTTCAATCAGAGAAAAGCATTTAAATTCTTTCCTTAACTCCCAATCAAGGCGTTCATTTGTTTTTTAAATCTTTAGAATTTGTTCCCTTGACCTTACAAGGGAAACAAATTAAGCTAATTTTTTACACAAATGAACGTCTGCTCGCTTTCTAAGTTTCTATTGAATCTAAATTGTCCGGTAGATCGTGCCCAAGAAATGGAGCGTTGGATTGAGGCGAAGTGATCAAGATAGGGAGAGAAATGTGAGAGAGACGAAGAAGAGGAGGGCTTCCCGCGGCTAGGGGAAAAATGGGGTGTTCCCAAGATCGTGAACTAATTTTATTTCATAAAATTAGAGGTTACAAATGATAGGTACCCCTAAAAAGTTCTCGCTTTTTACATCATAAAACTCTCTTATTTATAGAAGATAGGAGGGGTAAGAGGTACCAAAATTACATATTTGGCTATGCTTTGAAGAGAGAAGAAAATGGCATTTTAGTCATTTTTATTTCGACCATTGGATTGTCTCGAGATCGATGCACACTTTCATATCTATGTTTCATTGTCATGGTCTTGATGGCATTTAATACATAAGAAATTAAGTGGTTTAAAAGTAAATTTCCTGAAGATGAAAGTTGCTTTGTTGTGACTATCCGACTGGTTGAATGAGAGAGTTGGTCGGATGAATGAAAAGAGAAGGCTAGAAGAGAGTGATTGGCCTTTCAATTGAAGCGAAGTGGCTGAGGGAGAGAGCTTGGTCAGCAGATTGCAATGAGGTGGCCAAGGGAGAGAGCTTGGTCAGTCAATTGAAATGAGGTTGCCAAGAGAGAGAGCTTGGTTGTTTGATTGAAGTAAGGTAGTCGAGGGAGAGAGCTTGATCGGCCGACTAAAATGACATGGCCAAGGGAGAAATCTTGATCGATTGATTGAAGTGAGGTGGTCGTAGGAGAGAACTTGGTCGGTCAACTAAAATGAGGTGGTTGACTACTGAATTGCATCAAGATCCATGCAAACCATTTTTTAGTATACATATTAAGCTCTATAGTTTTCTTGCTCCTTGTAAGTGCTCGCCCTGAGGGAGTCCTAGAGATTCTCGCACTGGAGGGGATTCTTGGAGATGCTCACCCTAGAGGGGAGACTTGGAGATGCTCGCCCCGAAGTGGAGTCTTAGAGATGCTCTCTATGAAGGGGAGTCTTAGAGTTTCTTTCCCTGGAGAGGAGCTTTGTAGTTCTACACCCGATCGAATTCTCTTAACATCGTTTTCAGTTATTTTGTCATGCCTGACTGATCGGACGCTCTTGGCGTCGTTGTCGGTAGTTTCATTATGCCTTTGACTTATCGGACGCTCTTGGTGCCTTTGTTTGTTCTTTTAATCGGGTTTGAGTTCCATGAGTGTTGGAAACAAATGAATTGAGACGTATCAAGGTAAATATGTAAGTGTGTAGAAATTGAGTAGTATATGAAAATATGTAAGAATTGAGTCTTATTTAAATCTTCCATGTTTGCAAATGGTTGACCGTAGATGGAGTCGTTGGGAGCAGCCGGCCAATTGGAGGGTGTTGCTGGCTGACGAGTAGTTTGTTCTCAATATGTTTTGTCGGGCGTCGGTTTAACAAAATAAAGCAGCACATTTGATAGCTTTGGATCTGAGACTTCATGAGTTTCGGATAGAGGCAAAGCGATCAGATGGATTTAGACGACTTGTCGTCATAGCGTCCGACAGGAGGAATGTCGGCCAGAGGGTGATTTGTCGGGAAAACAAGTTTATCATTAAGAAAACAGATAAGAATTGAGTGGGATATATGAGAATAGAAAAATATGTAGAAATTGAGTGTTTATGTATGTAAATCCTTCCTATTGATTTCCCGAAGCAATGAGCAGCTATCGGAATGCATGAACTTGAGCACATCGAGTCTAGACTTATACAATTTGAAATGACCGATCAGAGGCAGACGACAGACTAAAAGTTGGTGGTCGGTCAGAGACAACCAGAACAACAGTCGACCTAAGAGTGTTGTCGACCGGTGGGTAATTTTTTTAAGGAATTTATAAGAATTGAGTAGTATGTAAGAAAATATATAAACAAGTATTAAAATTGGGTGGTATATATGCCAGTCTTCCCTCTTTCAGGGGCAGCCGACCAACGAGTGGTCAACTGAAGTAGAGGTGCGTACTCAGCAATGTGGCTAGAGAAGTGATGCGGTCAATCTACAAATACATAACAAAGCGTTAATCGACAAATTAGCCTAGATTTAACCTGAATTTTACCATGCACTCATGCTTGGACAACCTAANAGTGTTCCCTCTTTCAGGGGCGGCCGATCAACAAGTGGTCAACTGAAGTAGAGGTGTGCACTCAGCAATGTGGCTAGAGAAGTGATGCGGTCAATCTACAAATACATCTCAAAGCGTTAATCGACAAATTAGCCTAGATTTAACCTGAATTTTACCATGCACTCATGCTTGGACAACCTAAAGCCCTAGATTTGTAAATCTTTTACTAGTGCTCCATGCCAGCAAGGAAGATGAGTAAATTTACTTTCTTCCATTGTTTCAGATAAGAGTGGAACAGCTGGAGGTAGGTTGCTTGGAAGATAGGTTTAGTAAACTATATATATATATATATATATATAAACATGTAAGGATTGGGTGGTATGTATGAAACAATATAAAAATAAGAATTGGGTGTATGAATGTATATCTGTATATAAATTAAGGTATATGAATTGAGTGGCAAGTATGCAAATCTACCCTATTCGGTTGGTCGTCGGAATGCAATCTGATCGGCGGCATGTAGTCCAATTAGTGGGATGAAGTGCAGTCGTCAAAATTCAGTCGACAAGCGTGAGAACCCAACTTGCAGCAGAAGAGATATGTGGAAATGAATTTTGTTGTTAGAGAAGAATGGTGGAGTGGAGTGGGTGAAAAAATGAGAGAGAGAGAGAGAGAGAGAGAGAGAGAGAGAGAGAGAGCATAAGGAGAGGAAGTGAAGTTCACTGCTGGAGGTGGAAGTGGAGAAAAAGCTCACAGCTTGAGAAGCGTTGGGGAGTGAAAGTATGAGCCGCCCCTGTTTCCACTAGATCTATAGGGAAATATGGAGAAAGAGATGAATTTTTAAGAGATCGCCAGTGATGAGGAGAAAAGGAAGTGGTTCTGCTTTTTTGCAAGTTCCCCCTGTGTGCTCTTTGCTATGAGTGTGTCTCTGAAGAGTTTTCTTTTGGTGTTGGCTCGTATTCTTTCTCACAGCACAATCCACGCTCACCGCAACTTTTAGGCTGTTGAACTTGAAACTGTACGGTAAATCGTGCCCAAAGAATGGAGCGTTGGATTGAGAATAGGTGATTGAGAGAGGGAGAGAAATGAGAGAGAGAGATGAGGACTTTCCCTGGCTAGGGAAAAAAAGGGGTGTTACCAAGCTCATGGACCCATTTTACTCTATTAAATTAGATGTTACAAATCAGGGATGCCCCCAAAAAGTCTCCCTTTTTACATCATGAAGCCACCCTATTTATAGAAGATGTGAGGGATAAAATGTACAAAAATTACTAATTTTGCTATGCATTAAAGAAAAAAGCAAATGACATTTTATTCTTTTTTATTTCGACAGTTGGATCGTCTCGAGATTGATGTAAGCTTTCATGTCCATATTTTTTTGTGTTGGTGCTGATGACATTCAATACATAAGAAACTAAGTGCCCATTTGGGGCAGCTTATTTTGGTGCGGCGACATTTTGAAAACGTCACCTTGGTGTTTGGTTAGGACGTTCGGCCCCGAATTTTAAAAAAGACTAAAATCGTGTATTTTATTTCCTTCTACAGATCGCACACGGGGCTCCCTGTGCGTTCGGCATTTGTTAGGGCTTGAATTCCTCCCGTGCCCTGTAAGATCTCTCTCGCGCTCTCACTCGCCATCTCCTTTCCCGATTTTCTCCTTCGAATAAAATCGATTCTTCTGGTGAGATCTATATGCCGCTATGCTTTCTGGTTGGTTTTCTGGCTCGATCTTCTTTGGTTGGTTTTATGTGGCTCGATTCGATTGTCTTTACTTATTTTGCAAGATTCGGTTTCCTTGAAGGTTTTCTTGAGGATGTCTTTGCTGGATTATTTGAGAATGCATTGATGGAAATGGATTTGAGGGTTTTCTTGAGCTTTTTCTGCGTTTTTTTTTTTTTGTATAATATCGCAAGAATTACAGATGAGTAAATCCCTTGAATGCATTAGATCTGTGTTTAGCTGCACCTGTTATATTGTTCTTCCCGTCTTTGTTCCTGTATGAAAACTTTAGTTTGAAATGTGAGAACTCGGCTAGTTCAAACTGTTGGAATGTGCTTGAATGCGTACTTGTTATATTGTTCTTTACTGTTCGAACTGTTGGAATCGTTTAACTGTTGGAATGTACTTCAATGCGTCTCTGTTCTATTGTTCTTCAATGAATGTGCTTTAATGAATGTGCTTCAATGCGTCCCTGTTATACGGTTGGAATGTGCTTCAATGCGTCCCTGTTATACTGTTCGAAATGTGGGAACTCAGCTAGTTCAGACTTTTGGAATCGTTTAGCTGCACCTGTTATACTGTTCCTGATTGCAATGTTGCTCAGTTATGGGGTTTAGGTGCACCTGTTTAGTTGCACCTGTTATATTGAATGTTGCTCCTGTTATAACCTGGAATTATTTAGCTACACCTGTTATATTGAATGTTGCTTAGTTATGGGGTTTAGGGCATTTTTTTGAATGTGCAAATACTGATCCACTCTTTAGTTAGATGATATATCATTGTTGATGGGTTTTAGGGGCTTCTTATTATGCCGAGGCTAGAGAGGAGATACAATGCGTATATGTTGTATTGGTCTTTAGAGATTCGGCTATTATATTTTGGCATTTCCTATGAGAGGAGATACAATGCTCATATGTGAAGGTTTATGTCTTTAGAGATTTTTTGGCATTCCCAATATTTTAGATAAAGAGATACAATGTTTATATTTTAGAGCTTCTTTGGCAGCTGCTTCCGTTGGAATTGGGTTCCACGACATATATGAGAAGGTTTATATCAGATTTGATGTGTATTGCTTTATTTTCACACCATTTGTATCAAATATAAGATGTGTATCCAGAACCATTTCTATGTATATGAAAACCATAGAAAACCATAGCTATGTAACCTTACACAATTTCATAATAAAACATGTTTGATGTCTTACTGTGGATGTAGGTCTTTGACCGAACCACATAATTTCTTTGTGTTATTTTTTTTTTATTTTTTTTGCTGTGACCAAATTTTTTTTTTCTTCTGTGAGATTTGCATGTTACTTCAGTTGGATGTGTTGTGGATGTATCCTCATTTTGTGGATGTAGGTTTACTTTTTTAAAGATATTTGTGTTTCTTCTCTTGTTGCTGCATTTGGATAATTTTCCTATGCATGTTTACTTACAAAATGAATTTCTTTACACAACATGTAATTCTTCATATAGTACCACAAAGTTTAAGACAAGTGAAGGTGGTCCCTCAGCGAAGTGGGATAAGGAAGTTACAATTATTTTTTGCAACCTCTGCATCACCGAGATTGAGATCGGGAATAGGCCAACCACCTATTTCAACAAGAAAGGTTGGCAGAACATAGCTAAAAGGTTTAAATAATTGACTGGAAGGGATTATGACAGACTGAAGTTTAAAAATAAATGGGATCAATTAAAGGTGTGGAAAATTTGGAAGGAGCTGAAACATAGATCCACGGGGTTGGGCTGGGATCCAATCAAACGGACAATTGATGCTCCAGATGAATGGTGGGCCGAGAAATTAGAAGTAAAATTGTCATTATTTTTTTGTTACTTACAAATATTTTCATTTTAAACAATTATCACCCTAAACCGCCCTCCTCATTATAATGTTATAGGCAATGCCGACAGCAAATAAATACAAGCAGAGCGGAATTGACCCAGATCTTGAAGATAAACTTGACATAATTTTCAAGGGGGTTGTGGCAACGGGAAAGCTTGCATTTAGCCGTTGTGTGACGAGGTTTGCAAGAATACATGATGATTTTCCACCAGAGTCGATGACAGTTGAAAAAGAAATACACAGCGTTAACCAGAGGGAGATGGGGGAATCAAGCTTACAGATGAAGAGGCCCGTGCTAGGAAGAAGAAAGAAAGAAAATGATACTTTTGTAAAAACTTCATTTGTAGACTCATAGATACTTTTAGAGCATCACCGCCTGCTCCAATACCTGACAGCACTATCTTCGATTGTCTTTGCACTTTGAAAACCATCCCTGAAGTTGTAGCGAATAAGCACTTTCATGCAATATGTATGAAAAAACTTGAGGATCCAACACGTAGGCACATATTTATGGCAATGAAACTAGAGTTGCGAGTCGAATATTTACGTGTTATTCTAAATGATTGAGTTCTTATGTGTTTTCAGGAATTGTATTATCTACTCTTCAAAGTTATGAACTCATATGTTATTTGGAGTTGTGTTTCTTTTTTAAAATGTATTTTTAATTGATTCCATGAATGCATATTAGTAGAGATCTAATTTTTTTTATTCTTAATAGCTGAGTGTTCTCATTATTTATTTCTCGCTCGCTGTATTGATTAATAATTGATGAAATAACTGAGATCTTTCTTTCTTTATGATGGATCCACAACATGAACGTCGTAAGAGAATGACATGGACTGCACCTATTGTCATATTACTATTGGAGTATTACCGATCAAGCAGTGTTCGTATATCCAGAATGACCTCCAGCTTTGTTGAGGATAAATGGGTTGGCGAAATGCTTTCTGGACATCCTATTAGGTTCAGTAACATATTTCGAATGATAGTACTGATCTTTATGGATCTCTTGCATGAGTTATCCCTCAATCACGAACTCCAAGGTTCTTCAAGAACGACGAGAAGGGAGGTATTGGCTATAACGCTATATATTCTGTCACAGAATGAATCAATCAGGGGTTATGGAGAGATTTCAACATTCATTAGAGACAATAAGTTGTTATTTTTTCAAAAGCATACAGGCACTTGTTAGCTTATTCTCTAAAATCATCAGGCCAGAGGATCCATCATTTGCTAATACTCCAGAACAAATCGCAGTCGATCCCCGTTACATGTCTTACTTTAAGGTAACCTTTCTTTTATTTACTTTCATAACAACATATAAATATTTTCTAACCCTGTAAAACAGAACTACATAGATGCAATTGACGGTACTCACGTTAATGCCCGAATACACAGCCAGGACAAGGTGGCCTACAATTGTCGAAGTGGTTCAACTACTTAAAATGTCATGGCGGTATGTGACTTCAACATGTGTTTCACATATGTTATGGCAGGTTGGGAAGGGAGTGCACATGATAGTCGAATTTTTGTCTATGCTACGAGGAATATATCACAGGATTTTTCTCATCCGCCTTCAAGTATGTTTTGAAGTTTAAAATTCCAAGTTATAGGTATTTATTGCAAATAACAATAACTTCCATAACATGAAAATACTATTTGGTTGATGCTGGATACCCAATGTAGAGGGGCTATCTGAAGCCATATCCAGATACTAGGTATCATATTCCTGATTTTGAGCGAGTAAGTGACACTATTCGTGGTAGGAAAGAAATGTTTAACAAACGTCACTCCTCTTTACTTGGGATAATTGAAAAAATGTTTGGGGTGTGGAAAAAGAAATTGGTTATCCTACGTGATATGTCGTCATATTCATTTCAGAAGTAGGTACATATTGTGGTGGCAACAATAACACTTCATAACTTCATACGGCGACACCCTTCACGTTCAGATATGAACTTTAGTATGGCTGATAACGAAGAGCTGACAGTCTATGAAAAACCATCAGAAATCATGATCGGGCTTTCAGTTCCTGAGGATGAGAATGAATTTAATGAATTTGTATTTCATGACGCGGAGGGTATGACTGAGATGAGTGCTCTGAGAGATTCTATAGCATATGTTATAAATGGCAGCTAATCCAGCAAGTCTTTCTTTCTTTGTATATATGTAGATCAATTTTTATGTGTATTTTATTTTTTTAAGATAAGTACTGACATTCGTTTTTTTTTTTTTTTGCAGTTATACAAACATAACTATTAGGATATCAGTTACAGACAGAGGTATTTTGTGTTACTGTGGACTACCATCTCCGTTGCTCAAGTCGCGTCAGTCTTATAGCTTTGGGAGGCTGTTTTACGGTTGTGCCAAGGGTGTTTCAGCTCGTTGCGGCTTCTTCTGATGGGCTGACAGTCACACATATTACACTGTTAGCAGTCATGAGAATCTGATGTTTTCCCAGGTTGATAGTGAAGCTGAGGACATGCGTAGCTAGAGTTTGAAATTAAATATTTTAATATTTCTCATTGTAGTTGTACCTGTCTTTATCCTTTTTTTTATTTCTTCAGGTACTCACGAGAGTGTGAGAACTGTATGTCATCTTTTGGAACTAATCTATGATGATTACATGTTTCTGCACCATATGCTTCTGTACTACAAATAAGCTATTCTGAATAAGCTGCCCCAAACAGTTTTACCAAACAGGGGCAGGAAAGTCATTTGTACCACCATAATCACCAATAAGCTATTCTGAATAAGCTGCTCCAAACAGCAAGCCAGATTATTTTGATAATTTACAAATTATCAGATTATCAGAACAGCAGATTATAAATAATCAACAGCTGCCCCAAACATACCCTAAAGGTCTGTTTGGGGTAGCTTGTGCGTTTCAGGATAAGCAGCTTATCCTGAAACGCGACCCGCGGGTCGACCGAGGGGTTTGATCCGCGGCCTGCATTTAGTGTAAGAAACTCAAATGCGGCAGACAACGCTTTCAAAATCGCTCAAACCAAACGGTTAAGCGGCATTTTTAAAAACGCCACCACAATTATAAGCTGCCCCAAACAGACCCTAAGTGGTTTATATGTGAATTTCCTGAAGATAGTGGTTGTTTTAACGTGGCTATCCAGCTGGCCGAAGGAGAGAGTTGGTCGGCGAACTAAAATAATGTGGTCAAGGGAGAGAATTTGACTGGCCGATTAAAGTGAGGTGGTCGAGGGAGAGAGCTTGGTCGACCGACTGAAGTGAGGTGGCTGAGGGAGAGAGCTTAGGCGGCAGACTTAAGTGATGTGACTGACTATTGAATTACCTCGAGATCCGCACAGATCAGTTTTTAGTATACAATTTTCAAAACCTAATTGCACAGCATAATTACCGTTTAAGAACCTAGACAAACGCAAAATGTAAAGCAAATCCACCTCCGATCTAGAAATAGAAGAGTTTTGATAGCACATAAAGCAATTACCCTACAGATAACTTGCCAAGCGATGCGGACTGCCCCTGCTTACGCTAGAACACCACCCGCCCAAAAATCCATCCCTCAATCAATCCAAATAAACAAATCCAAGACAAATACTGAATCGCTAAAAGGGAATAAAAATAAAATCATTACCAGAAAAAGAGTAATTGTTCTCCGGGGAAGCAAAGAGGATGCTGTCGGCTGCTAAGATCTTGCTGCGAAAGGACTCGACGGCGGGAGGATAAACGCCGTTGACCTCAAGATCGGTGTTAAGCAGAGGAAGCGGGGAGATGTCCACGTGCTCGATCTGCATCCCTTCAATAGACTCGTTGCAGAGCTCAATTGCTTCATATTTAACGGAGATACTTGCTCATCAATACAGATGTAAAAAGAGGAAGAAAAGAGAAGATGAGGAAGAAAGGAATGTACAAAGATAGATACAGAGAAAGAGAAAAGGAGAGACCGCTTCGTATGAGACCACGATTGAAGGAGGCCTTGCGAAGTGAGCCGCAGATTGCTGCGACTTTGATTGCTTGGATAGCTGCCATTATTGCAGCCTTTCTTCTTCCCTCACAGCTTGGATGCGTTCCTCTCTCTGCTAAAGCTAGATATTTGGAGCGAAGTTTCTAGTCTTCGGCGGGGGTATTTATAGTTTCCTAAAGGAAAGTTGGAGGGTTTGAGATTAAAAATTAGTAATTTCTTATTGAGCTCAAATAAGTCTGAGTCCAATGAATCACTTTTATGTGGGGCAGATAAGAAAAATAAAACTAATTTTTGTCATTCAACCTGATAACACAGGAAAATATTCATCTCATATTATTTTGCGTTGTTAAGTTGTTATTGTGATAGTATTGATGTATTATTGTATTATTATATTACCGGAAATATTCTCATAACACAATAATACATGAATACAATACCGAAAATATTCTCATAACATAATAATGCATGAATATCACTACAAAAACATCTGAATAATACGAAATAACACAGGAAAAATATTCTCTTGTGCTAAAATGAATTTTTTAATTTTTTTATCACCTCTACATGGCGTGATTTTATTGGATTGTAGATGTATCTCTACATCTGAAGTCCGGGCGTAATATTTATTCGGATTGAAATGGACTGAAAGACAAATCTAGAAATTTTGAACCTAAATCCGGGACTGCATATGGGCAGTTTGGGCATCCAAGCGGACTACGGAATTAGAAACTAGAAGTTAAGCTGCTGGACAAATGAAAAAATAAATAAATAAGAATTTCAGCTCTGAAGCGTATATTCAAGAAAGCAAATTTGACTTGATATGTGCAGGAACCTTCTCAAGTAGAAATTTACATTTTTTTTTATTATTATTTTTTTTTTCATCCTATCTAGTGGACCAAATTTCACCCTCATTTTTTTTTTGGTTTCCTTTTTAATTTGGACCCTCGCGCCTCTTTTTTTTCTTCTTCGTGCCCCCTCTCCTAATGCCTTATCTGTTGCAATATTTCTACATAATTGAGTTAATTCTACAATTATAATATTTTTTTTCTTTACATTTTACTTTTTTGAAATTGGATGTCTTATCACAAACCTGCATTAAATATCACATTTCATGCCTATTATACCAGTGAAAAATTTCTATGCTTGTGTGTGATGGTTGACAAATGCTTCAATTGTTATAGTATCCACTTAAAAGCTAAGGACTGTTAGCTCGAAGTTTAAGGTCTGCCACAAGTGACAAACGCTCAAAAAAATAATTTTAAGTCCCATCTCATAAATAAGTGGCATATGTCAAATGAAAGACAATTTCAGAAGCATCACGGAAAGGGTTAATAAAAAAAATTATTTTAGCCTCAATAACAGCCGCAGTAAGTGGTAGCGTATCAATCGTATCTACTTCTCCTCCTACAGCACAATACTAGCAGTACTAGCAATTATAACTACCACCACTGATGTATCAACACCCATCAAAGCTGCAATACGAGCCTCAACGATCTCAAACTCCAGACTGTCCCAGACAGTCGATTCCACTGCAATCATTTGTTATGATGCGAAAAGAAGCGTGAAGCTCCTAATGTGGTGATAGATACTATCCATATTTAAAGCAACCAATAAGGGTATTATTTGACTTTAGGAAAACGCATTCATTTATATCAAACAAAATTGCATCTGGTACATTGATTTATTATTACAATCACATCTACCAATCATTATGTCATCTGGCTCACCCATAATCGCTACCCAATTTGTTTGTGATTGTAACACTGCCATCAATAACATGCTTAAACCTGATACACTTATAATTTTCTCACTAGCTAAGTTCGATGTAATGTTTGTTATAGACTGGCTATCTACATCCCCGATAATTATAAATTATCGACAGAAATGGGTGAACTTCTGTAAACCAGACTTAGCTCCTATTTGCTTCAAGAGTAGTAGAGGAGCTATTTATTGTCTAATTTGGCAATTAAGGCTTATAAGTTGATCTTCCATGGGTGTGTTGGCAAACTAGTTTGTGTGGTAGATTCCGAGAAATCAAGTGCTAGTTTAGATAATGTCCCAATAGTTTGAGAATTTGCTGATGTATTTCATGAAGACTTAGTTGGCTTACCACTGAATCATGAGATCGAGCTCACCATAGACATACTTTCGATGAGTACTCCAATTTCTAAAGCATTATTTTGGATGGCCACACTAGAAGTTGAAGAGCTTAAGATCCATTTGTGGGAATTTTTTGATAAAAGATTCATCTAACCCAAATGTTTCACCTTAGGGAGCATTATTTATGTTCATGAAGAAGAACGATGGAAGCATGTGGTTGTGCATCGACTACAGAGAGTTGAATAAGGTGGTTGTGAAGAAAAATACTTATTGCCTTGTCTAAATGATTTCTTCGCAATCTACCATCACTTGAAGATCCAAAATGAAAACGTTTCAAAGAATGCTTTTTGATCTTGATATGGACACTATGAATTTCTTGTTATGTTGTTTATTTTGACTAAAGCCCCTATTTCCTTTATAGATTTAATGATTTCAAGCTCTTCTTGGATCAATTCGTCATTATCTTTATTGATGATGTTTCGATCTACTCCAAGAATGAAGAGGAGCAGACCCAACATCTCAGAGCAACATTGAATATTCCTCGAGAGAACAAACTTTATGACAAATTTTTTAAGTCTAAATTTTGACTTCGAGAACAAACTTTCTATAGATTTTACAAAGATTAAGGCAATAATAGATTAGTTGAGATTAAGCGTTGTTGTTTTGGTTTTATTTGTAAACTCGGAGTCACCGGCCTACTTAATTATCATCTTAGGATTCCCTTTTCAAAGAGCCCTCTTACTTGAATCATCAGAAAGATTCAGAGAAGATAAGGGATCAAAAAATGAGAAACCTAAGCTGAAAACTGCAAACAAATTTAAAAAAAGAACACAAAGAACTTATGTAAGGTAAACTTCATACGATAAGTCAAGATTGTAAGTCCAAAACAAGACCAGATCAAAATATTTATAAACATGTTATCATGAAAATAATCCTTACATAAGAAATCCATAATCAGAAAATCAAAAAGAAATTTTGGTTACAGGGTCAAGAGTAACTCCCAAAGGGACATATCCATTTGATTATTTACATCTTAGAGGATGCCCAAGAATACTCTCGATTTAAGGAATCATGCTTACATACGAGTGATGAATAGTAAATGGTGTGTTAAAGGATGGTTATCTCATAAGATCATTTCAATGCCTTCTAAGCTCACGCTAAACCATAAGGGAAAAGAACAGGTTTCCCATGATCCCAATTGGATAACGGCTCGTTGATGACCAGAGCCAATGAAATAATCAGGCTTGTCATAAGGTCTACATTATACTTTCAGGCCTAATCGTGTCATAAAGGTAGAAGGTGAATCACCATATCCTAAATGGGTGGTGGCTTGTCCGTAATTGGGGCCAAAGAGATGACATCGATGAAGCATCAACAAAAATCATGGCTCGAAGTTTGGTAGTAAGGGAAGGGAAAGGAATCCTAATTGGGTAGAGATAGCTGGGTTAGGAAATCATGGATATGTGATCCTAAGCTATTGAAGTCTATCTGGTCAAGAAGGTAGTCAATTGAACCCGACCAAAGGAAAAATTATTCCATGCGGACACCGCATGCAGAAATGCATGTGGTGTCCGATCTCCACCGTCCATCACAGATTTGGTGGGATTTTTTTTTGTTTTAAAAAAAAAATTGAAATTGGATCCCACTAAACCCGTGATAAAGGGTGGAGATCGGACACCACATGCATCTCTACATGTGTTGTCCGCACGAAATAATTTTTCAGACAAAAGACCCTCTTGTCAGTAATTCATGAATTGCGTCATCCAAGGGAACCTCGATTGCCCTAAGGTCAATAGAAAGAAACTCTAAATCCTATGATCCTTTATAGGTAGAAAGTAGAGGCGGGACTTACACATACTAAAGTGATAAGGAACATGCTGGAGTGAAAAGAAAAGAGAGATACAACTACAAGGTCGAGATGCTCTCACAAAGGACTTATACCCAATTTGGTTCACGGAAGTCTCTAACACCCTAAGCATGCTAGACAACCACATAAGTAGAAATCTTAAACTTGATCAGGCGGGTTGAAGAAACACGAGGACTTCTTTTTGGAACATGCAAGAATGATACAGTGAGCTAACAAGTCCTAATGTGGTGGCCCTAATATTATGACTTGGGTTATGCCCATGTTATTCAAACTGGTTTAAATCTAGCCTAAGTAACATGCAAGAAATTAAAAGCATATTTTGAAAAGTTGAAAATTTTAAACCTAAATTTTAATTAATCTCAATATTTTATTATGCCTTTATAGAAAATTTATAGTTTTAGATCATTAGAGAGTCTAAATTGCATTCATGTTGAGCTCAAAAAAATCACAATCAAGAATGAAAAAATGGCAGGCACACAGCAAGAATCTAAGGGAAAGCTAGATATAATGAATAAAAGCTTGGATGCCACTGGGCCATCCATATCCCAGAAAACAAGGTGACCAGACACAACATATACACAACTGGTATTAATCTTATACATCAAATAAGATTTAGAATTAAGGTATGTTATACAAATAAGTTGCTCTTAGTCCTCTTCACGTGGTTCCGCCTGTCAGGCGCCTCAGAATTCATACTCGTACCTTATTTCTAACACATACTAGAGCCTAGGGGACTCTAAAAAGTATATAGAAAAAGTTTAAAAAAGACTCGACTTGCATGAAAATTAGGTTAGCATAAATGTTATCTACATGCAACGTAGCGAGTCATGCTTTGTGGTAGGGAGCTAAACAACATTTGAAAGAACTATGTTATATGAAATCATAGCAGTCCCTCCCTATTGGACATGGCACCCTGAAAGAAAATTGCTTCTAATATACTAATGCACATATCTCATTCTCAGTAAACACAACAAAGCATCACACAAAAATTCTTGGCTAGGGCAAAAACTAACAAACAATAGCTAGAAATATGACAAAACTAGCTACATGCTAGCCTTACTCTAGAAAGTATCTCGAAACCATGTGTCCTGTTCATAGAATCTAAATGTGTGTGCAAAAAAGTGTGGGTAAGCTAGCGTATGTTTTGATGATGCTGCTGATCCCAGCCCCATCCTAAGGATCTAAGGATTCTAAGAGGTGCCACTGCATGTAAGTTTTTGTTTGAACAAAAGCTTTAAAAGAATGACCGAATATAGGATTTAAGGTAAATATGAAAATAGTCTTAAAATATATTTTTGAAATATGATGTGTATGGGTAATAAAAATATATTTTTTTTTTTATATTTTAAAAATAAGTCCTAAGGAAAGAAAAGCCTAAGTAGCACCTATTAGATCACTTGGAACCTTAGCACACCATATGCGTGATAATCACGACGTGATAAATAGCCTTGCTCACTGAGACTTCCTTGAGAATAATGCTCGCTAACGTATTGTGACCAATAACAAGTTACTTGACTAACAAGTATGATTTTTCATCGAGACAATCAAGAAACGCACATGCAAATAAAAAGTAATCTATTGCAACGTGGCCGCTTCATCAAGGTAGGAGCAATCACAAGATAGCAAATATTTGCCAAAGTATACGATGGCATATACTAATGACAAATATGCTAATAGTGCCAAGATGTGAATGTAAGAGACATAGCACAAGTAATATTGTTCTTGGCTACCAAGGGTATAAGACACCATAGAGGGATTACACCTTACCCAAATAGTGAGCAAGCACACAAGCAAGATATAGGCACACACAGTATGTAATGCACCATGCAAACTGGTAAAAGAATGCTCCATTCAGAACAATGTGCTCACGATAGTGTTGGGCATTCCCATGGATGACAGGTACTATGACTCATGCACCAAACATGTTCAGAGGCTAAGAAGCGTGAGCTAAGCAAGGTAAGAGTCGTGTACTCAAGTGGAAATACATCGTATGCTAAGAGAGTTTAGAGGCTAGGAAGCATGACTAGTGATAAGTGATTCGATATGAGATTTACATATGTATAGATGATGTGCGCTAGATAGGTTTAGAAGATTTGAAGCATGACCTATGCAAAGTGACACAACAACGTACCTACGACACTCCAGTGTGGTGTTGTAAGAAGTGAAATGGCGTAATTCTCATTAGGAAGAATTGTGCACTGAGTAGACTTAGATGTGCAAGCCATCCCCAAAGAAGACACAAGTGTTCAAAGTGAGTGTGTGAAAACATAGACTCGTGTACAGACTTTAAGTATGCAAGTCATGAACACACAAAATGTTATGCAAGAAAACATTCAAGTGTGTGAAAATGCAAAGGCTAACATACAGGAAGTGGTGCATAATGACATATGAGGATCTCAAAAAAAAACAAATTCATAGAGTAATATGCGCAAGTTAGGCATGAGTGCCCACTACGAGCATATGAGGACATATGCTCACAGGTGCACAATAGGGTACTCGTGCAAATGTAAGAGTGAATGTGCTTATGCAAGCAACTTAAAACACAAGAAACAATGCAACAATTAATTAGGATTAATCGATCAATCGATCAGGACAAAGGCGGCTGATCAATCGTGTCAACGAAATGTGTTTGATTGAAAGTTTGGACCGATGGTGGTCGATCGATCATGTCGATGGAAAGTGTTTAATTGATTTATTGTGTCGGTGGTGGATAATCAAACTTGTCAACAGAAGAGATTTTGATTGATCGACCGGGACAGTGATAGCTGATCGATCATGTTGATGGAAAACGATCGATTGACATATCAGACTGGTGGCGGGTGATCGATCATGTCGACTGGAAAGTGATAAATTGGTTGATCGATTCGATGGCATCTGATCGATCATATTAACAGAAAGTGGTTGATTGACAAATAGGGCCAGTGGCGGCCGATCGATCAAGTTGATGGATAATTGGTTGATTGATCAATAGGGCTGGTGGAGACTAATCGATCATGTCAATGGAAAGTGGTTGGTTAATTGATCGAGTCGTTGACGATCGATCAATCATGTCAATAGAACGAGGTCGATTCATATATTTGACCGGTAATGACCTATTGATCATTTCAACATAATGAGGTTGATTGATCTATCAGGTCGGTGGTGATTGATCGATCATGTCGATGGAATGTACCTGATCGAGCTGACGACTTTAGCGGTTGATTTATAACATGTGCAGCAAGTGATACTTCGGTGCACATTTTAAAATAATGTGGTGCATGCAACATATACGCAAACACTTTCAAAAATGAATGCCCAACAAATCTGAAGATGAATCATACTCATCCAAGTGATCTCACGGGGATCTAGGGTAGGATGACAATGAAGTGTACAAACCGATCATTGCATAAGGTAATGGATGACCCATCTCCATTTTCCTAGCATTAAAGATTTTTGCAAAAAAGAACTTTCACAAACTAGGGAGCATCAAGATAAAGAAATTGACTATTATATAGACCCAATTGGGTTTTGTTATTCCCATCATGAAGACGAAATAGCCATCGCAAATGGGTGATTGCTACAATCTCATCTTTTAGTGTTAGATCTAAGAGTATGGAGAAACTCTCATGGATTACGGAAGAATCATAAGGAAAAATAGCTCTTAACCTAATGGCTCACCAGAACATATAACCTAGCCTTATCTTCTCTAACACAGAACCTAGAGGTTTGCTAGAAAGATAGACGATGTGTTCACTTCGTTTGTTTTTTGCTCCGACTTTGATAGAATGGAGCTCTCCTTTTTCTTTAGGAGAAATGAAGATCTCCTTCTTCTTCAATGTAGCTCCTATAAGAAACTCTCTCACACACCTTAAGAGATGGTGGAGGAAGAAGAAGAGGAATGTGAAGAAGAAAGTTAATGGAGGAAGAAGAAGCAGATGTAATTAGGACTGAAGGAAGAAGATGCCTTCTGCCACCTTTTTTTGGAGCTCTCCACCTCAAGCAGAAAGCTAAAATCCCCCAATAACACCCAAAAGAAAGAAACAGTCTTCCTCCTCATTTTTTTGTTGAAAATGGCAGCTCCTCCTCTATTCAAATCCTTCTAAGTGTCTAAAAGGTGCCCACATGGCCATATTTTCCTCCTCTCATGTATATCTTCTCTTTACCCAAGAGAATATGTAATTTCAACTTTTTGGGGGACCTGGATCAACCAAGATTCAATGAAAATTTTCGAAAAAAACCAGGATTTGAAAACAGGCTGACCCATAGGTGTTGAGGCCTGACACCTAGGCACCTACCGCTGTAACTAGTTTTTTCGAGCTTCTAGGCC
This sequence comes from Phalaenopsis hybrid cultivar, assembly GCA_002079205.1. Taxonomy (NCBI): domain Eukaryota; kingdom Viridiplantae; phylum Streptophyta; class Magnoliopsida; order Asparagales; family Orchidaceae; genus Phalaenopsis; species Phalaenopsis hybrid cultivar. The sequence continues at coordinate 235,845 of JXCR01132219.1, forward strand.
CTAGGTGCTCGAATTGGGCGTTGACTTTCTAGGCTCTCAATTTTGTGGCCTCTAGGGCTATTCTAGATGCCTAGGTGCTGTAACTAGGGCCTAAACACAGGTCTAGCTCAGTAAACTCTAATTTTTTGCAAAAAAGCCCGACAAAAAGTTTTATCAATCCATAAGGTGTGTGAGAGTATGTGTTACTAAAAAAAGGTCACATAACTCCAAAAATGATCATTTTTTTTATCTCATATCAAAAACTTTAATGTTAATGGACTTCCTAAACCACTACGCATGAGGATCACCCCAATCTCTGATCTTCCCAAAAATGTGTGCATGTGGGTTTTTATGAATTTCTTGAGTTACGAGAAGCTATGCATGAATATTATATGCTTACATAACAATAAAAATGGCATCCAACATGTGTTAAATCAAAATTTGACACAGTTAAAGGACCCCCAACAAGTGCACTTGTTAGAAGTAGTTCAACTTTTTATTGAATTGATCGCTATCGCTCCCGCAAGAGCAATGTTTTTATCATTCCACTATCTTCGTTCTTGTTGTCAGAACATGGAGCCGCCAATTTATTGTCCATGATATAGCCTCGGTCTCTGAATAGCTTTCTCTTTCTGATCGTGTGGGTGATCTAAAGAGAAAATATATCATGCAATAACGGGAACAAACAAACAAAACATGTGGAGAAGCTTTCTTAAAGTGGACTTTGCGTAGATTGCTACAGAGTTTATGCCCAAGGTAAGATTAGCTTAAGACACTTTGAAGGCATACTCGTGAAGAAGACCTAACGAAAGAGATCCCACAATCAGAGATTCAGGTTATTATACAAGTTCTTGAGTTTGCTTCTTCATATATCGGCAAACACCTATAGTTAATTACATCCTAAGCAATATGGACTCTGCTTAAGAAAACTTTTAATTAAGGTTGTGTCTCTTCCTTAGAAATTTCAAATGTCATTGTTTTAGAGGAAGGAGTTTTAAAATCCAATACTAAGGGTAATTGATGCCCGACTTGCAATTACGTTGTAATTTAACTCTTTAAAACTGGCCAAAAACTTGACCAATTTTTTTTTTATTAGCTAGCTTGCAAAATCGATATGTTATAAAATTTATAATTTTTTAATTAATAGTTTTCACACTAGGGGTACTACTTAAGTATACATATTATTTCAAGTAATATAAGACTTTTTTTAAAACCTTGGTATCGATCCCATAGAGAAGAAAGGAAAGAAATCATTTAGGATAAGTTCTAATCTACTACTATAAAGCCTTAGTTTGGAATGTCAATTAAACTGGTATTTCTAATAACTATTCATAAATGAAAATCTTAAATCTAAAGATAACATATCTGGATAAATTGGTTTGGAGAATTTTGAGTTGATAAAAACTACCATGTTCATGCAATGACCTAGATAATATGTAGGAATCAATTACTTAAAATATAATATTGTCGGGAACAAATAGGAGCATACATATTTTTTACTCTCTCTCGAGTGCAAAAAAAACATTGGTTAATCTAGAGTTTAGTCCCTCAACCCATGGTTAATTTGGGAAGATACTAGCTCTCACTCTAAAGTTCCCACTTACCCCTCACTTGAAGGCTAACATCTTGATTCAGTTTCCAAATATCTGAGCCGAATTGGGGATTTTAGCGGACACTCTAAATCCTCCAAATTTACGCCCATCGCAACTTATCTCCCTATCTATTTGCACTTCCCCTCAGACAATTGCAATGGCTTTATCTAAAGTTAAGTATGGTACTCACTAGTTGGGTGAAATCATAACCCTTTCTGGTCACTATGTTTTGCAACCAATTTTAACATTACAAGTGATTATTTTGTAAAGTAAATTAAGAGCCGATGAAAATACCATCTGATTAATAAAATAAAAGAATATCTAAGCTAGATTCTTAAACATGTGTTTAGTTTATTGTAAAAGAAAAGTAAAATGAAGATGATGGCATAAGCAGTAGAATCATTGATAGAATTATGTAATAAATTATGTGTCAATAAAGAACATATGTCTACCTACCCTCTTCTGAGTGTCAAGATATACTTAGTATTCTATAAGTTTTATGCAACTATCTGTAACCTAGAAGCATTTAATAGAAAGAGAACATTAAATTATATTTCATAAAAAGTTACATTGCTGCCTCAACTATTTTGCTAGCCAACCGGTCAATGTGAGAGTACTAAAGTTGCAAGATCACTGCTCTCCCAAGTCTTACTTCACTTACAATAAATTTTAACATAACTAATTGCCACTTAAGTTATGTCAATGAAGCAAAGGAGATATTACTCATCACATAAAAATTAGAATTATTCTCATAAAACAAATTTTCCTACACATGCCACTACTTCATATTAAAAGAAAAAAGTAAGGAAAACTACTCACGAAGCATGGATAAAACAAAATAGAAAACTACATTAAATCAAAGCAAATCCATAAAAAGTGTTTACAACAATTACAAGAAAATGAAAAATACAATACTTAGATTTGTCCCTTTGAAATAAGGATAAAAATATCTTCAACAAAGTCTCTTGTCAATCCATGCTCTGCTCATACAATTCCTTTACATATATTTCTCAAACTCCCTCACCAATCTCTCTAGACATGGGTGAAATCTACATCTCCATCTCCTCTCTACACTCACACTAAAACTCTCTACAAAATCCCCCTTCATATGAGAAACGTCAGCCCCCCTTTTTAAAGAGAAGTCAAGAACCTCCTTTATCCAAGAGACACACCTCTTCACTCTAAAAGACACACCACCTCATCCAAAAGCCTTTTCAAGTGTCTAGATTCATTGACTTACTCCATGGGGCATGCAAGTTGCTTGGAGTCTTCAAGAACATCCCAGAATAGTTTGGAATCACCTAAAAACCACCCCTTAACCGTTTTTAGTGCCTAAAGGCCAGTTTCGGACACCTAGGCACCGCTTTATCTATTGTCTGGCATCTAGGTGTCATTTCAACCCATTTCAGCTCCATTTCACTCCAATTTATTATACTTACAAGATAAGAATGAAAATAACATTTCTTTAAAGTATAATTTCATTCAAAAACATGTGATAAATATAAAAGAGATTAAGCATAGAAAGACTATTAAAATGTGTCAGGTTAGAATTTTCTTCATTGTTTGTTTTGACTTCAGATTGTACCGTTTTTGCTTCATTTTCTCCATAAGTTTATTTCTTGTACCTAGAACCAAAAATATGCAAAATAACAACATTTAAAGTGTAATATCATTAAAAATGAATTTAAATATATATAAAAAAGTAGGTAATTTTTAGCCATATCAAAATCTCACAAACTTAAATGTAACTTGTCCTCAAATAACGTTATAACTTTTAAAACTAAAATTGTTAACTTGTGGTTGTTGGCATCTTTTAGATGACCTAAAATTTTATTTTAGAAAGTTTATAGTCTAACTCAGAAGAAATTATAGTAAAGTGGATGATATCTAAGGTAACAAAACATTTAGTGTTAAATTTAGGAATACTTATTTTCTATTTAATTCAGACTTAATTGAAATTTTTCCAAACTTTGGATTTTTAGAAAAATATTAATTTCAAATTTTATGAATTCTATATTAAAAATAATTTTTACTAATACTTTCTAACATTAAGCATGAGATTGATCTTAAGTTTTCTTCCTTACAAAAATTCAAGTGAAATCAATTTTTAGATAGGTCTTATTCCTCAAGCTCTCCTCCTTTTTTCATACATTTCTTTTTCTTTTTCTTTTTCTTTTTCTTTTTCTTTTTCTTTTTTTTTTCTTTCAGGATTTTTTTTATCCTTACTTTTTTTAGGTGAGGGTTACTATATTTAGATAGATCATTAATGAATTTAAATTTCATTATCCCTTGTCTAAAGTTAAAAACTTTTTTTTCTTTAACTTAAAATCTAGTATTAGTTTTTTAAAAAGAATTTTAATAGAATCTAAATTCCTTAAAAAGTATTATTCTAAAAATGTTTAATTCTTCAAAAATTCAATTCCTACTATAAATAGTAAGTTTATTTCCCTAATATTTTACACTTATTATCTTAAATTTAGTTCCATCCTTTTTAATAACTTTTATATTAAGTCCCTCTATATAATTTTTAAAAAATCAAAAGTTTAGTATCATAAACATAACTCCACATACCAAACGTCATTTTAAAAAGTAATATCAAATTATAAATACAGGCTACTGAGAACAAATAAAGTTAAGTTTTAAAATGATTTTTCTTCCCCCCAAACTTGATTTTAAACATGTATAGCATTACATATAGAAAATATAAGTTGGAAGAGAATAGTCTAGAAATTCTATCTACCACAAACGTCTATCAGTAACATCTATAATTATTAATGAGGATAGAAAAGATGTAGCAGAAAGTAAATGTAAACTAAACATGTCAGAATGAAATTGACTAAAAAAAGTCTAACTAGCATGACAGGTATCAACATAGGAATATAAAAATGTTCTTCAAGTCTTATATAAAGTTGTAACACAAAAACAAACATAAATACAAACACAAACATTAATACATAAATAAGAACAATTCTTCCTCTATCTCATCACACCTTAATTCTAACTTCTAATTTTCTAACAGAATCACTTCACTCATTAATTTGGTACATTTAAAAACTTTTATAGTCTAATTCCATGGACATGATTATCCTTGATTTGTTGGCTCACAATCACCAACATTAGGCATCATCTTATCCCATTAACTATGCACCTAAAATAATTATAAAGCATAGTAGAAGATCATCTTCAGGTTATTCTTCAATTAGTTTATGGAACCAAATTGAAGAGAATAAGAACAGATAAATGAAGTAACAAAATTTAGATGGACTTATTCTCTGTCAAACTCTTAATGTCTCTAAAATCCTCAAGTCTGGTTTAGATCTGAGTTATAATATACTTGTTAATCCACTAGTACCAAAGAACAAACATAATTCCAGTCACAACTAGAAAATTTGGAAACATCTCACTCATGACACAAAAAGATCAAACCAATCTACTAACAATCCAAACATCTACCAACATAAATTAAACTAATCAATCCACACAAAAGAAAACACAATACAACTCACAAACATACTAAATCAAACCACACTGATAACCATGGGTTGCTTCCCACGAAAGGCTTAGTTTAACGTCCCTAGCCTGACAAAGGATTTCCTCCCAGATTAAATATACATTTAAGTAAACACAGATCAATCACCAAATCTTTTCTAGGTCTTGGGATTACTACTAAATCCTTAAATTTTAGTTTTTCCTTCAACTTCTCAAATTGATTCCAATTATTGTTCCTCGAGTTTTTTTCTAGATCTAATATTCTTCTACTGGTACTCTCAATTTGCATATTAATGTCATCCTTAAAATTTATAAGAAATGGATCTCTATATGATAATTCTAGGTCTCTTAAATTTTTAGTTAGAATCTTCATAGATCATTCAGATTCTAGATCAAATTCCATAAGGATATTCTTCTGTCTCAAGTTATCTTCTAATTCTTCCCATTGATACTGAGTAAATGGTGGAGGTGTTCTTTCTATATTGATCTTATTTGAAAAAATATGTTTTTCTAATTCCTTAGGAATTTCTTTCATTGGCCTTTCAATCTCCTTGTCCTCATTTCTCAACTCAAAGTTCTTTTGAAACATATCCTCCAATTCTCTTCTAATTCTTAGTTTAATATCTTTATCTTGCTCATGATATTTTTCCTTAGGTTTTGTCCCAAGGTCACTAAGTAAAATATCTGGAGTATTAATATTAATTGAGTCAACAATTAGCGTGAGTTGGTTTTCTATATTCCTTAGAGCAGCCCCTTGACTTTTCAACTGATTTTCCATTTGATAAGCAAACCCTTCTATAGACATATCCTTCTCCTCATATGGTAGGTTGGAGTTAATATCAAAAGGAAAAGAAGGACCAAAATTATAGTTTTTTTGACTATTCCAATTACCTAAAGGATCATCTTGATTGTAATCCCATGATTGGTTTCCTCCTTCATAATTGTTATTCCAGTTAAGTTGGAAGGATTCTATCAGCCTGGGTTGTCATAATTGAAATAAGGATTATTTGAGTGATCTTCTATCTCATCTATATTTTCAAAAGAGTTATTGTCAATCATCCGTCCACATGAATTTTCTTGAATTTCTAGAGGTTTATAAGGTTGACACATTGCATAATAATCTACTTTTCTTGAAATATCTGTAATCAGAGAAGTAAAAATATTTAGTATATCATCTTCATAATAATTCATCATTTCTAAAATAGCTTCTAAAGATCTTTTCTGATTCCTAATTCTCCTAGCAGTCCTCTCCATTTTTGAGTTGTCTGATTTAAGGTCTATAGCTCTTGAACTAAGCATATAAATCTAGAGACTTAACTAATAGGATAGATATCAAACACATTAAACTATCAAGAAAATGGTATTTTAAGTTTTCTTATATTATTATTATTATTATTTTATTATTCCTATAATTATACTTAAAATAAATACACAATAATAAACACACTAGGTAATAACAATGCAATTTTCAAATCTAAGTCTTCTAAGTTCAACTAAAATTCTCCTAAAGTTCTTACCATAGTATCCCCGACAATGGCGCCAAAAATTTGATGCCCGGACCGCAATTACGCAATAATTTATCTTCCAAAAAATGGAAAAAAACTTGACCCAATTTATATTTAGCGACTAGTGTGGAAAATCGACATGCTATAAAACATAGAATTTTTTATTAATATTTTACACACTAGATGTATTACGCATAAGTATGTATCATTTCAAGTAATATAAGGTTTTCTTTAAAACCCCAGTATCGATCCCACAGAGAAGCGAGGTAATAAATCCCTATCGGCGCTATTTTTGGTTGGAGAGTTGCCCATAAGAAGCTGTCGGTCAACGGAATCGAAATCCCGTCACCCACTTCGGAAGGAAGTTTTAATTTACATGTATATTTAGTTTTAGAAAAATATGAAATCAAACTGACCCCATATTTTCATAGTTTAAATGAAAGAGCACTATACCTCAAATCTTATATCTATCCTTAAGGACAAACACAAGACTTGAGAATGAGGCTCGATCAAAAAAATTAAGAAATATATGACATCCATTTGGTCTGCGAAACCTTTATATTTGCCGACAAGTTCCCCTATTTAATATAAATGATTAAAAAGGGTTTATATTAAGTTGGGTTCGGACATGCTTCCTATAAGGGCAGACCCCTACAATTAATTACATCTTAAATGACCAAAGTCACCTAAGAAGACTCTCGATAAAAATCAAGAGATATTATCTTCAAAGAATTTCAAAGGGTAGGACTCTTCAATGAGATCGGACGTAGAGGTGTGAAAGGGGATTGGTTAAATTTGGAACATTAGAGTCCAAAGGAGGAAGAACTAGGGGATGTCATAGATCTAGAGGAGAACCTTGGTGACTTCCAACTCTTCAACAAAATTGGATGTAGAGGTGTGAAAGGGGATTGGTTCAAATTTGGAACATTTTATTGTAGAATCCGAAATCAGACATAGAGGTGTGAAAGGTGATTGGTTCAAATTTGGAACATTACGTTGTAGAATCCAAAGAAATCGGACATGGAGGTGTGCAAGGGGATTGGTTCAAATTTGGAACATTTTATTGTAGAATCCAAAGGAGACTTTTCAATGAGATCGGACAAAGAGGTGTGAAAGGGGATTGGTTCAAATTTGGAACATTTTGTTGTAGAGTCCAAAGGAGGAGGAACTAGGGGATGTCATGGATCCAGAGGAGAACCTCGATGACTTCCCAAGCTATCCTAATGCTAGGGATGTCATGGATCCAGAGGAGAATCTCAGTGACTTCCCAAGCTATCCTAATGTTTGGCTTCAAGGATGTCATGGATCCAGAGGAGAACCTCGGTGACTTCTCAAGCTATCCTAATGTTTGGCTTCCGTAGAGGTGTGGAAGGGGATTGGTTCAAATTTGGAACATTTTATTGTAGAATCCAAAGGAAGAAGAACTAGGGGTGAATGGGGATTGGTTCAAATTTGGAACATTTTATTGTAGAATCCAAAGGAAGAAGAACTAGGGGATAGGATTGGTTCAAATTTGGAACATTTTATTGTAGAATCCAAAGGAAGAAGAACTAGGGGATGTGGGGATCCAGAGGCGAACCTTGGTGACTTCCCAAGCTATCCTAATGTTTGGCTTTAGTTTTGAGTTCAGAGGAGAACCCTGGTGACTTCCCAAGCTATCCTAATGTTTGGCTTCAGTTTTGAGAAGAAATAGAGGAGAACCTCGGTGACTTCCCAAGCTATCTTAATGTTTGGCTTCAACTTTGAGGAGAAGTAAGAGGAGAACCCTGGTGACTTCCCAAGCTATCATAATGTTTGGCTTCAGTTTTGAGGAGAAATATTTAGGTCTTAAGGAGAACCTCAGTGACTTCCCAAGCTATCATAATGTTTGGCTTCAGTTTTGAGGAGAAATATTCCGGTGACTTCCCCAGCTATCCTAATGTTTGGCTTCAGTTTTGAGGAGAAATATTTAGGTGTTGGAATATTTTATTGTAGAATCCAAAGGAGGAAGAACTAGGGGATGTCATGGATCCAGAGGAGAACCTAGTGACTTTCCAAGCTATCCTAATGTCTGGCATCAGTTTTGAGGGAAAAAATTTAAGTGTTTCATCCTGCCAATTTTATTAGTCAGGGCTTACATTCATGTGAAACGATCACACAAATAGCCTGGAAGATGTGAGGATTTAGTTCGTGATAGATGATAACCTTAGAATCCTAAAACGAGTTAGGGCTTATATTGTATGGCAGGGTTATACAAAGGCCTAAAGATAAGGTGAGGATTTATGTTGCATAAGCAAGCAACCTTGAAGTCCTATGTATTTATTGTTTAAGTCTAAGGAAGGAAGATTGGTTTAGCTGGGGAAGACAGGTTTTTCTATTGAAGAATTGTTTAAGTCTAAGGAAAAAAGATTGGTTTAGATGGGGAAGACAGGTTTTGCTGTTGAAGAAGGTCGTGCTGTCCACCATGCTAGCTCCAAGCTCCTTGCCGGGACGAGTTTGAGTTTTCTAGTGTGTCGAGTTATAATGTCAAATCAGGTGGCCCTATGTTTGAAGTTCTTTAAATTTTATAGGGGCATATTAAAGTTGATTAGAGTGACACCGGTTAGGATCTTATGGTTCCCTCGTTCCGACACCATTATTTTTTATTGGATTCACTTAGTCCAAATGAATTTACTAAACTCAACTTAATGAGTTCCATATGACCTTGGGAAGCCTCGTTAGCAACCGTAGGTTACCTCCTCCGAGGGGTTCCCGATCTTCCAATAAGGACATTTTAATTTAGCGGAAAACCTCGTTAGCAACCGTAGGTTACCTCCTCCGAGGGTTCCCGATCTTCCAATAGAGAATTAATTTAGTTGAAGTTGTATTTTGTGTGATGTTTGTGATTAAATTTTGTCCGATAGAGACTTTTTAATAAGTTGTAGTTTTATGTGATGTTTCTTCCCGATCTTCCAATAGAGACATATTAATTTAGTTGAAGTTGTATTTTGTGTGATGTTTGCAATAATTTCATTTAGACCGTGGGAAGCCTCGTTAGCAACCGTAGGTTACCTCCTCCGAGGGGTCAGTTAGGATCCTACGGTTCCCTCGTTCTGGCACCACTATTTTCTATTGGATTCACTTAGTCCAGCAATCTTAATGAGTTCCATAATTTCATTTAAATCGTGGGAAGCCTCGTTAGCAACCGTAGGTTACTCCCTCATTCCGGCACCACTATTTTCTATTGGATTCACTTAGTCCAAATGAACTTACTAAACCCATCTTAATGAGTTCCATAATTTCATTTAAACCGTGGGAAGTCTCGTTAGCAACCGTAGGTTACTTAATGAATTCCTATAATTTCATTTAGACCGTTGGAAAACTCGTTAGCAACCGTAGGTTACCTCCTCCGAGGGTTTCCGATCTTCCAATAGAGACGTTTTAGTTTAGTTGAAGTTGTATTTTTGTGATGTTTGTGACTATTTTCTATTGGAATCACTTAGTCCAAATGAATTTACTAAACTCAACTTAATGAGTTCCATATTTTCTATTGGAATCACTTAGTCCAAATGAATTTACTAAACTTAACTTAATGAGTTCCATTATTTCATTTAGACCGTGGGAAGCCTCGTTAGCAACCGTAGGTTACCTCCTCCGAGGGGTTCCCTTCCGATAGAGACGTTTTAATTTAGTTAAAATTGTATTTTTTGGTGATATTTGTGATTAAATTTTGCATCCGATACCGTGGGAAGCCTCGTTAGCAACCGTAGGTTACCTCCTCCGAGGGATTCCCGATCTCGATAGAGACGTCTTAATTTAGTTGCAATTGTAGTTTTGTGTGATGTTTGTGATTAAATTTTGAATTGTTTTACATTTTGAATGTTGTGGGGGTGAATTTTATCTTGGTTGATTTTAGTTTTAGCTTTGGTTTTGGTTTATTCGAATGTTGTGGCGGTGAATTTTATCTTGGTTGATTTTAGTTTTGGTTTTGGTTAACATGCAAGTTGAATGTTATGGGGTGAATTTTATCTTGGTTAATTTTAGTTTTGGTTTTGGTTTTGTGGCTATCCTGATAGTTTTGTTTTCATGCAGGGTGACATCATTATGTAGCATGCAAATTTTTGTAAGCATAAAAGTACAAGAAAGACAATGCTAAAAACTGTAAAAGCGTACCTGGCGAGTCTTCTCGTTCCACCACCTGAAACTCAAAATGCATGTTAATGCATTTTATATAGAGACAAAAAGTAAGGTTTTGGTAGTTTTCCCAACCCTATGTCATATCTTGGTGGGTCCTTAGGAGTTTAATTAAGGATGATTTTGTCAAACAAAACATATTAAGTTTAGTAGAGCTCCGAGGTATCGAACAGATCTAGAGAAAGAAGCAGGTCCGTGCTACTTTCTCGCTGCCTGGTGGAAAATCCCAAGTTCTTTTAAACTTATTATGGTGCTTAAAAATTCATCTTGTAAAACACCCTAATGCTCAATGAACATTGATGTTTCAATTATCTCTAAGAATAAGATAATTATCACTTGTGATTCAATTTAAAAATTATGTGGGTGAAAACCCTTAAAGGGGCAAGTTAGTGTTGTTGGAACACTTAACTAAATTTTGACCCTAATTGGGCTTGTAGTGTTTGCAAGATGTTTTAGATATTTACTTTTCTAATCCTCATTTAAATGAAACTTGATTTAGCCTAAGTCACTACTAAACTCTTAAGATTTTGGTGAGTGTCTTAGTCATTGCAAATGAAATTGACTTATACGTGATGGTGATAACTTAGGTGAGTGTCTTAATTAGGTTTGAAAAGATTAAGCTTTAGGTGGTCATAATTCATGATTTCCTAGATGAGTGTCTTAATTAGTTTTGAAAAGGTTAAGCTTCAGGTGGTCATGATTCATGATCGGAATTTCATTTGAAAATCAAAATAGGGGTATTAAATTGATTAATTATTGACTTCAAAAGTCATACCCCTAAGTCCCGGATTCATTTTATTTTAATAAACTTCCAAAAATTAATAATTTAAAAATTTATTAACTTAATTAAGAAAGTAAGGTTGGTTTCTACCAATTAACCCCTTGTGTTTCAAACATCAAATAAATTGATAAAGATTAGAGATTACCCATTTCCCTCCTTAAATTAAGCCTAAATGTTAATCAAGGTTAATTTTTCAAAGTTACACATTTGCCCCTAAGGCTCTATCACTTCATAATTTGTCAAATTCAATTCAAGTGACTTTGAAATTTTTATCCTACCTCATTCATGGGTCAATTAAGATATCAGAGGAGAAAATGAATTTCTCAAAATTTAATTTATTTTATATAATTATTTTCATGCAAAAACAGGATTTTTCAAAGAAAATTCCTTTCAAAATTTAATTTAATTTATATAATTATTTTCAAGCAAAAATAGGATTTTTCAAAGCTCAAAATTTAATTTATTTTATATAATTATTTTCATGCAAAAACAGGATTTTTCAAAGAAAATTCCTGAATTTAATTTATTTTATATAATTATTTTAATGCAAAAATAAGATTTTTCAAGGAAAATTCCTCTTACCTCATTCATGGGTCAATTAAGACATCAGAGGAGAAAATGTGATTTTTGAATTTAATTTATTTTATATAATTATTTTAATGCAAAAATAAGATTTTTCAAGGAAAATTCCTCTTTATTTATATAATTATTTTCATGCAAAAATAGGATTTTTAAAGAAAATTCCTAACTTGACCAAGGTAACTCCTAATCCGTTGAATTTTTACTGGAGGTAGAGCTAGACCAGAGAAGTCTTTGGACCAAATTTCATGATTTTTTAAATTTTATTTGAATTTTAAGAATTATTTTAAGGTCTGGGGTATTTATTAAATATGAAATATTTAAAATGAGGAAAATTAAGTTTTGTATTTTTGAAAAGTCTCCCTGAGGTTAGAGAACTTAGAGGAGAAGATTTTATATATTTTTGAATTTTACTTGATTTATTAGAATTATTCTTAATGAAAACCCATTTTTAGCCTTTAAAAATCATTTTTAAGATTTAAAATTCAATATCTTCATTCAAAAAATCAGAAAAAATATTCTAATTGTTCCTAAGTACTTAGGAAGCAATTTAGAACATTTCCATGCATTTTATTATTTTTTGTAATTTTTAGGGATTTTTAATTATTTAAATATTAAAAATAGGTTAAAAATTATTTTTTTTATTTTAAATATCATTTTGTTTTTATAAAATGCCCGTGATCACAGAGAACTCAAAAAATAAGTTTTTATAAATTTTTTAGTTATATTTTGATTTTTTATAAAAAATCATTTAAATGTCAAAAGTGATGTTTATCTTTAAAAATCAACTTAAGTTATCAAATGAACTCAAAATATTTACAAATTTTTATGGTGAGTTCTCTAGATCATAAATAATAGTGAAGATCAAAAATCAAGTCATTTAAATGTTTATGTCTTCCAAAATTTATTATCTTAGTGATTTTCAAAAGCTCCTCTGGTCATGGTGGACCTTCCAAAATTTTCTAGGAATTTTCTAATCAACATGCTAATTTCCATGATTATTTTAAGGAAAGAATGTGCAAAAACTTGAAAAATATGGATCTTTGTTTAGGAATCTCCTCTGTCTTTGGAAAAATTAGATGATGTTTCCCTTGATAGAGGCTACAATATGTCAAAAATTCTAGCTATGTTGATAAGTCTACATGCATGGAGAATCAAAAAATTCAAATTAGTATTTAATTAATTAAAAATAAAATATGCATCACATTGGCTTAAAATTATGTCCACATTATTTTCCTTTGTTCACTAAGCAAGAGGGTATTTTTATTTTATTTTTGTGATTTTTCTACACAAAGTTATGAATTTCTTAAGTTAAGGGAGTTTAAATAAATAAAAAAAGCCCTATTTTTCTACTTATCCACGCGGCGCCTCGTCAACCTACGTCGGCTTCGAAGCTCCAAGCGGCGCGCTCCCATTTAATGCCACCGTCCATGCCAGCAGCCACACGTCCCGCTGTTTGTGTAAAGAAGCGCTGTTCGGCTTCATCTTGGTCGTCCATTCGATACACACTTGATCAAACGGCTCCCCGTCATCGTCCCCGATAGAATGATTCAGTGACCGTTCAAACTAAAACCCTAAGATCTCAATCTAGACTCAACAAAATCACTCCGGGTTTGATCCTATGGACTCATCTAAGTGAGACAAACACATCCATATTGTAAGCATGCAATTAAATTAAGCCTACTCAAATGTAGAATCAAAATAAGCTTAAGAGGGAGAGAAGCTTTATACCTTTGTTCTGAGAAGGGAAGCTTCAATCAGAGGGTCTTGGCACGTTTGCTAGGGTCCAAAGAGGTTAGGTATTAAACCTCTTGTTGTGGTGTGAGGCCTAAGTAGGAATTTGATCACGGCCGAATTTGGGTGTTGGTCTAGAGCTATGGTAGAGGTTGTGTGGAAGGGGTATTTTATGGGGCTTTGGCTTCTTTCACTATTGTGAAGGTGTGGGTAGAGTTAATTTGAGTTTGGTGGAGTGTGGAGGTGTAATGAGCTCTGTCCTGGTTTCCGACAAGGTTTCGAGCTCAAAATTGAACTCAGACAGTGGAAATTGGTGAGGGAAAGTAGTTGGGATGCACTAAGGGGATCTTAAAGAAGCTTTGTGGTAAATTTAGGGAGGTCTCTCTGAGAAATTTTCAACACTTCTTTCCATGGTCGTGGGAGGTGCTTTTTATAAAAATGGCAAAGGAGTGGTTGTCATGGCTAATTAAAGGGTGTAATGTGGTGCTTAGGTGGAGGACAGAGGAGCTCTACAATTCAATTTGGCTGAGCTAGCCTCTAGGTTTGATTTGGGTGAAGCTCCATGGGGGTGGTTCTTAGTTTGGCCATTTTTCGGCCACTAGACTGGTCGACCGACCAGGGGGAGGTGGCTAGGTGCTCAGGGCATCTAGAGGAATCCATCATAACAATTTAATGCAAATGTGTTTTGATTTGTCAAGGATATCCTAAGCATGTGTATTTTTGGGAATAAGATCCCTTAATTTGGGGGACCTTTGGTCCATGGCTTAGTTTAGGTGGTTCGATGGGTTTTGGCTCAGTATTAGGGGTCAACTAATGGCTGAGGTGGAGTTAATTTGGTTGCTTTAGGGTGGTTGGGGCATATTTAGTGGATGGGTTCCATATGGGTTCAAGTGATCAAAGTTTGGGCTTGGGTTAGGTTAGCCATGTCAAATGACCCAAAAAAAATGTTTCATTTGATGTGTATTATCATAATGAACAACTTTGGTTAAGGTTTTAAGTGGTTTTGGGCTCAATTGAAAGGTCAATTTGAGGGAATTTTGAATTTTAATCAATTTGGTCATGTTTGGCTAGGCTTGGGTCTATATTGAGCTAGCCTTGGGCTAACTCCAAATTGATTATTGTAAATGGTCAATAAGGACCCCATGAAGAGTTTTCAACATTAATTGGATGACAATTTGGGGGTTAAGGCACCCAATTTGGTGAAATTTAGGGACTTAGCCTATTTGGGGCTAAATTTGGGAATTTTGGATTTAGGCCAAAATCAAATGGATTTAAGGCTTCATCAAGGCAAATTGATGGTTGATTTTGATTTGTAGGAATGTTATAAAGTTTTTTCAACATTAATTGGGGTCAATTGACTAGGCTATGGGTTCAATTTTATGGGATTAGGTCATGTGACCAAAATTGGGGGTATAGCCTATACCAAAAATTGGGCTCAAATCATGAGCCAATTAAGCTTGGATTTGGCCTAGTTTGCTAATATCATAAGTGAATTTTAGTTTAAGATTGAAATTGAGGTAAATTGAGATTAAATTGATGGACATTTGAGTTGAATTTGGGGAAATTTTGGCCTTTAAAGGGCAATTTGGGGGTTTTGATAAAAGATGGTCAAATTGGCCAAATTGAGTCATGTGATAGTTGAGGAAAATGATATTAGGAATATTTGGGAGGTTTTGGGATTTTTTGGAATTTTTGGAATTTTGGGGTAAGGAGGGGTATTTTGGTAATTTGGCAAAATTTGGGGATTTTGGGTAATTTGGGTGTTTTCAAGGTGTTTGAAATGATTTTTTGAATAAGTTTGGGTATGTTGGCTAGATTTAGAGATTTTTGGCCAAATTTTGGGTCCACAGGGTATCTGGGTAATTTGGGAGAATTTAGGGGCAACAGGGTAGGTTGGGTATCTTGATAGAGTTGGAGTACCAACCACCATTAATAAGTCATGGACCAATGGAAACCCCATTTTGGGTCCTCTATGTAGTGGTCTTAACTAAACCCTAGCATAGGGCTAATGGGTTTAAGGAACCACCTACAGGAGTTTCCCAAAAGTATCAACGGACCAAAGCCTAGAAGTTCTGGGTTTAGGGTAGTGAGTGATTGTGAGTGTAAGTTATTGCAAGTAAGTTCCTTAGCCATAGACCAACACCCAGGGTCAACCCTAAGGTCCAGCAGTCCTAAGGGTGACTCATCTTGAGTTTTACCAACACCCAAGATCAACCCTAAGGTCCAGCAATCCTAAGGGTGACTCATCTTGAGTTTCCTCCATAGTGACCCCACCTACTAAGTGCTAGAGTTATGACTAATATGTGGAACTTCAAGTTGAGTAGAGAAGAGTTTGAAATTTCTAGTGGTGAGGGCTCCTTGTTTAGTTTTCTAAGAATAGTCAATATGAAAGTCCTATGGCTAGACCTTAGGCTACTCAAGCGGAAAAACTGAAACTCAACCAAAAGTGAGGTCAATAATCCCTTATGATAAGTTCTAGTCTACTACTATAAATTCTTAGTTTGGAATGTTGATTAAAGTGGTTTATCTAATAACTACTCCTAAATGAAAATCATAAATCTAAAGATAACTTATCTGGATAAATTGGTTTGTATAATTTTTTAGATGATAAAGATTACTCTAGTCGTGCAATGACCTAGATAATGTGTAGGAATGAAATGCTTAAAATATAATGTTATTAGTGACAAATAGGAGCATACTTATTCCTTACCCTCTCTCGAGTGCATAAATAACATTGGAAAATCCAAAGTCTAGTCCCTAAACTCGTGGTTAGGCTGGGAAGATACTAGCTCTCACTCTAGAGTTCTCACTAACCCCTCACTTTAAGGCTAACATCTCTCTTTAGTCTCCAAACATCTGGACTGACTTGAAAATTTTAGTCTGTCACTCTAAAACCTCAAATTTTATGCTCATCAAAACTTTTCTCCCTATCTATTTGCACTTCCCCTCAGATAATTGTGATGTCTCTATCCAAAGTTAAGTGTGGTACTCACTGGTTGGGTAAAATCATAGCTCTTTTGGGTCACTATATTTTGCAACGGATTTAAACATTACAAGTGATTAGTTTCTAAAGTAAATTAAAAGCCAGAGAAAATACCATCAAATTAATAAAATAAGAGAATATATAAGCTAGATTCTTAAACATGCATCTAGTTTGTTGCAAAAGAAAAGTAAAATGAAGATGACGGTATAAGCAGTACAAGCATTGATAGAATTATGTAATAGATTATGTGCCAACAAGGAACATATGTCTACCTACCTTTTTCTGAGTGTATAGGTATGCTTAGTATTCTTTCAGTTTTATGCAACTATCTGTCACATAGAAGTATCTAATAGAAACAGGTCATTAAATTATATTTCCTAAAAAAATGCATTATCGCCTAAACTATTTTACTAACCATTCGGCCAATGTGAGTGCACTCAAGTTGCAATATCACTGCTCTCTCGAGTCTTAGTTTCACTTACAATAAATTTTAGCATAACCTATTACCACTTAAGTTATATCAAAGAATCAAAGGAGATATTAGTCATCACATGAAAATAAGAATTATTCTATCATAAAATCATTTTTTCTAAAAATGCCACTACTTCATATTAAAATATATGAGTAACGAAAACTACTTAAGATGCATGGATAAAAAATAATAGAAAACTTCATTTAAATCAAAGAAAATCTACTAGAAAGTGTTTACAACAATTACAATATAATACAGAACACAATACTTAGTTTTTTCCCTCTAAAATAAAGATGAAAATCTCTCCAACAATGTCTCATGTCGATCCATGCTCCACTCATACAATTCCTTTGCACATATCTCTCAAAATTTCTCATCAATCTCTCTAGACATTGGTGAAATCTACATCTCCATCTTCTCTTTACACTCACATTAAAACTCTCTCCAAAATCCGCCTTCGTATGAGAGACGCCAACCCCCCTTTTTAAAGAGAAGCCAAGCACCTCTTTTTTCCAAGAGACACACATCTTCACTCCAAGAGACACACTACTTAATCTAAAAGCATTTCCAAGTGTCTAGATTTATTAAATTACTCCATGGGGCATGCAAGGTACTTGGAGTCTTCCAGAACATCCCAAAATAGCCTAGAATCGCCCAAAAACTGCTCCTTAACCTTTTCTGGTGCCTAGGTGCCACTTTCTCTAATGTATGGCTCCTAGGCACCACACTGCAGGATGTTCCACCGTTTAGCCCTGTTTCGCTCTATTTCAGCTCAGTTTTGCCCCATTTTAGGTTTGTTTTGCTCTAAATTGTTATACCTACAAGATAAACATGAAAATAACATTCCTTTAAAGTGTAATTTTATTTACAAATATATGATAAATATAAAGGATATTAAGCATAGAAAGACATATCGAAATGTGTTTGGTCAAAATTTTCTTCCTTGCTCATTTTGACTCCAAATTGTACCGTTTTTGCTTCATTTTCTCCATAAGTCCATTTCTTGTACCTAGAACCAAAAACATTGAAAATACCTTCCTTTAAAGTTTAATATCATTAAAAATAGGTATAATATATATATAAAAAATTGGGTAATTTTTAGACGTATCAGTAGTGGATTCTTAAAGATTCCCAGGAATTCTACTAAGATCGTGAACTATCTTAGGATCTTGTTTTGTTTTCAAAAATTTAGTTGGGGTTCATCATTTTGCTCTGAGATTTCAATGCCTGTCTCTGCAAAATAAAGTTAGCACACCTTAATAAGATGCAAAGAAAATCTAGGGTGACGTCCACATTTCGTCTTCAATTGCCATGCAAAACAAAGTTAGCATAAAATATATTTTTATGCAATTGATTAATTGTTATCTTTTATTTAAGAAAACAAGATCAAAATATCCATGGCTTTCCATCCTCCTGAGGTTGTAGGGTTCCCTGGTCTACTTAGTCTGAGATATGGTCAAAGCTACTCTAACCAAAAGATTCCTATCAGCAATCATGTGTTGTGTCGTCTAAGAGATCTTTGTAGACTCAGGTAGTAAGGGTTCAAGTTGCGTTCAGTGATATTTTTTCATTAAGGTTTCAGTAAGTTTTAATGTCTTTTTTAATTTTTTTCGGTTGAAAATTATAGGTTGCTTAAGACATCTTAGCCTATTTTCTTTTTAATTTTATGTTTTATTTTTTTTTGTTTGGGATGACCCAATCAAAATCCCATGGCTCCGTCATCCCGAGATCATCATGTTTTGTAGTTTGATTAGTCAGACATTACTTGAAGATATTTTGTTATGGGTTTCCTCCTCAAAAATACCTTTTCAAACCATGTTGCATTTTTTGGGTTCAAGTATAAGTTTAGTGGCTTTTTGGGTGAATTTTATATCATTTTATTTAGGATAGTTTGCACCTTAACCTAAATCGTCCTTCACTAAGGCTAAGTGTTCTTTTTTCTTTAATGAGAAATAAAACACTCCACAACCTCCAGTCATTTGGGTCTTAGTTGATATTATATTAGCTCAAATTGTGTTGAACTAATCTCTAGGTAATCACAAGTTAACCTGAGCTAGGCAATTTTTCCTTTGGATTATCTTCAAATTTGTTTAATTCAACAAAAGTTTAATAGGATTGACCCGGTTGACTTAGAATTATTGGGGGTTGACCGCAACTTTATATATGCTTAAAAATATAAGATAAATATGTACATAATAAATATTCAATAATTGTAAAGTCAAACTTATCAACACAAGTATACGTATCACTCAAGTAATATAAGGTTATAATGGAGTCCTAAATATCGATCCCACAGAGAGTAAGTTTAGAACTACAAACTAAGATTTTAGAAAAAGTAATACTTTAATCACAATAACAAAGTTCCATTTGCTTATCTGTCACTAATAGGCAATTGCAATAAATATGTACTTTTAATAACAATTAAATAACGAATGATATTAATGAAGGTTTAAATGTGATATTCAATATATAAGAAAGCATCATTCTCCTTGTCAAGAAATTANCATTCAACAAAAGTTTAATAAGATTGACCCAGGTTGACTTAGAATTATTGGGGGTCAAACGAGTCTTACTTGGTTTAGATTGGCTTGAGGTTAACCAAGTTAAATAAAGTCAGGTTTACTTGGGACCAAATCAAGTTAAGCTAAGTTAATCCAAGTTAATCCGCCTGGGTTGAACCAATCTTAAGTTAAATTAGACTTGGATGAAGTCTAAGTTAATTTAGACTTGAGTTATCTCTTAAGCCTAACTTGGGTTAGGCTTGGTTTGAGACTTAAAATAAGCTTAAAGTTGAGTCTCTGATTTGGTTGATTTGAGTTAAGTCTGATGGACCCAAACAATAGTTAACTTGGGCTAACCTGAGTTAGGTTAGGTTAACCTAGTGAGTTTATTTGAATTGAGTTAACCCAAGTTAGGGCGGGTTGACCTGGTGATTTAGTTGAATTGGGGTAATGCAAATTAAGTCAGCTTGATCTGATGATTTAGTTGAATTCGGTTACCCTGAGCTAGGTGGTCCACCTAAAAATAACATATTTTTACTGTACATTTTATGCTTATTTTAAGCTTATTTTTTATGATATTGCACTTTAAGGGAATGTATTCTGCATTTTTTTAGTTTCAGATACATGAATGAACATTTGGAGAAAATGTGGACAAAATAGAGCAAAAAAGGAAGATTTCGTATGGCGCCATAGCGACAGGTATCGAGCAGGTGATGCGGGCAAATTTAGTGTGTTACTTTTGTAAATATTTTTTAATATTAAAAAATACACATGGCAGATACTACAGTAAATTTAAAATTTAATCCTACAAATATAACTTTAGTGAAATAATTTTATCTTTTATAAATCTTTAAACTGCTAAATCCACTAAAAATAACGCAAGTATATGTATCGCTCAAGTAATAAAGAGCTCTGATGGAGTCCAAGATATCAATCCCACAAGGGAAGTTGGAAATGCTTATAGATAAATTCTTATGATTATAATGTAAACTATAATTTAAACTATAAAAGTGAAGTACGAAATTCGTATCTAAAGTAATCGAGAGAATGTTATAAAATGCAGTTAAAAGACTATATTAATTAAACTAATTGTTAAACTTAAGACCGTGTTGTTTAAGGTTTTGGTGCTTTAGGCGCCAGCTCTCTGTAAAATGACACTTCAGGCATCAGCTCTCTGTAAAATGACGCTTTAGGTGCTAGTTCTGGCGCTTCAGGCTCCATAATCTAAAAATTCGTTGTTTTGACTCCAAATTTTGTCCTTTTGCTACTTTTGCTCCAAATATCTAAAATAGATATACCTACAACAAAAAAAAAATATGGAAATACTCTTCTTTAAAGTGCAATATCACCAAAAATAAGCATAAAATGTGTACTTAAAATAACACATTATTTTGGTGTATTAGCGGGTTGGGCACTATAGCGCAAATAACCAACTTTCTAGAATATCCATTAAATTTAGTCAAATTTTGAAGGGGTGCTTGAAGTGACCCTTGGTTATTTTTAGTTATTTATTAATAGAGCCAAATTTTGGACAAATAATGAGTTTTTTGGAGAGTTGGAGAGGACTTTTGGAAGGCTTGGAGATAGATCCGTGAAGGTTCAAGTGCTTGTGTGTGTGTGAGTGAGTCTTTATTTTTTATAAGAGTTTGGAGATTTGCTTCAAGGAAACATCGGGATTTGTTTGGGGAGAAAACATAAGATAATTATTTTGTAGTTGTGTTTATGTTTTTGTTGTAAGACTTGCCTTTGAATTCAAATTATGTGTTTTTATTTTATCTCCATGAATTCTAAGCAGTTCCTTTTTTTCTCCTTGCCTATAAGAATTAATCTTGTGGGATGAGAATGATTTAAAAATCTATTTTTATTTTTAAAACATTATTCGTCATTGACTTTGCAAACTGGCTACTTGTATTGTTAAAATCCATTGAGAAACATAATGACATGAGAGGGTTATGATTTCATACACTAGTGAGTACCACATTTCATCTTAGGCATAGCCGGTGTGATCACTTGAGGGGAGTGCAAATAGATAGAGAGATAAGTTTTGATGGGCATAGAATTAATGTTTCTAAGGTGACAGACTATATTCTTTTATCAATTTTGTCTACAATTTGGATTGTAAGGGTCCCTAGTAAGTCCTATAGAGATCTCACAGTGGGTAATCTGGAAGTGAGAGGCCATAATATACTCATCACTACTACACATGCTAGTGAAAAACTCTAGATTAGTCAATGTTCTTTACTAGCTTCGAGAGGGAGTAACGAATAAGAATGCTCATATTTGGCACAATACATCATTTTATCTTCTTCATAATATTTCAAATTCTACACTAGTTAAAATCTTTTTGCAAGGGAAAAGATCTTTACATAATATTTCAAACTCTCTTTTAAAATTTATTAATCTTTTAAATTTTGTAAGTCTTTTCATCTTTTTTTTAATTTTCTGCCTAAATTTAGTGTTAAACTTTTACCAACATTTCGATATTGTTTTCCTAGTATATCATCTGCAAGTTAGATAAAATATTTGCAAGTTAATATTAAGAATCCTACTTTCCTCGTGAGATAGACATAATGGTTTTAAAGAAAAATTATATATTACTTGAAACGATGCGTATATTTGCGTAGTGCCCCTAGTTTGAAGTTTTATTACCTATTTTCTATATCATTTCATTTATTCACACTAGCCACTGAATTAATTTAAGACAAGTTTTTTGTAATCTTTGGGAATTAAAAATCTGTGTTTGGGTCAAGTTTTTTGTGTCGTTTTCGAGGAACGCAACAAAATTTTTATTGACTTAATCAATTATATTTGAATTGTAGATCTATTTAAGAAAATTTAAAATTATTTTAGCACTTTTTAATTTTCAAAAATCCTAAAAAAATAAAATAAAATGAAAAACTGAAAAATTCAAAATAAATTGAAAAACTTGAAAATCCAATTTTTTGGAAATATTTTGTTTGAGTTGTTTTATTTTCTGAATTTTATCTTTTACATACGTAGTTCAAGATCTGAAGGTTTGGTGCCCTACGATTGTGAAATATAACAAACAATTAGAAAAATTAGAAAACATAAAGGACTTCAAAACTTTCAAGAAATGGCAAAAATATCATAAAATAACATTGAGATTCAAAATGCTAAAAATGAACATAATAATTTATAAAGACCTTTAAGAGATTATGCAAACCCAACAGTAGATGAAATTCATTTAAGTATTCAGAACCCTGTTGTTGCGGCTAACTCATTTGAACTTAAACCTGTTATTATACAAATTGTACAAAATCATCAGTTTGGGGAACATCATCTAACGATCCAAATTTACATATAGCAAGTTTTTTTAAATTGTGTGCTACATTTAAATATGATGGTGTATCAAACGACACTGTTGGACTTAAAATTTTTCCTTTTCTCCTTGAGGTATAAAGCTAAGATGTGGTTAAATTCATTAACACCTAGTTCTATAAGAACTTGGAGGGATTTAGCAAAAAAAATTGGTGAAGTACTTTTCTCCTTCAAAAATTACTAAGCTTAAAAATGATTTTACATCTTTCACTCAGTTTGAAGGAGAGTCAATATATGAAGCTTGGGAAAGATTTAAGGAATTCATTAGAAAGTGTTCACATCATGCTTTACCAGACTGGTTAATCATTCAAACTTTTTATCATGGGTTAGTAGGATCTCTTAGATCTACATTGATGTTGTTGCTTGAAGTTCATTAATATCTAAACCATTTGTTGAAGCCTATGCTTTAATTAAAGAGATTACTACAAAAAATTTTCAATGGCCCTCTGAAAGGGTAAATCCAAAGAAAGTAGCTAGTATTCATGATAATGATGCTATTTTAATGGTTGCATTTCAAGTTGCTCCATTATTTAGGAAAATAGACTAAATTGGAATGAATTTTTCTTAAACACATCATGTGATTGAAGAAAATTTATTAGGAAAAATGATTGATTCTTAAACTTTATTAGAAACTATAAATGTTATTAATAGACATAACAACCCATATTCTAATTACTACAACTTTGGTTGGAAAAATCATCCTAATTTTAACTGGAACAACAATTCTAGTGGTGGAAGTCAATAATTGGGGAACAATAGTAAACCCATTGAAAAATTGATACACCTAAAATATATAGTGTTTTTAGACGCACTTTTATAGCTATTTTTGAGATATTACGCTTTAATAGAAGGTATTTGTGTTTTTTTCTATCAGGTACAAGTAAAAAAGGTGAAAAATACTAAAAAGAGTGAAAAATGATCAAACTTGGAGCAAAGAGGTGAAAATTGTGCTAAAGTGTTCTGGCGCCTAGGCCTCAGATCTGGAGCTTAAGCACCGGTAAAACAGAGAAGGCTGCGCCTGAGCGCTAGAGGCCCCGCGCTTAATTGCCAGAGACAATTATTTGGCGATTTTTTTTTGTTTGGCTGAATTTTAAAGAGGTATTTGAGGCACCTATTTGCTAAAGAGGGTGGTTATGACCACTAAGAAAAAAATATTATTAAAAGACTTGAGAAAAGAGGCATCCATTGGAGAATACATCAAATTTGGACACATTTTGAAGAGTTTTCAAGGCACAACTTAGGAAATTTATAAAAGAAGGATATTGAGACATTGAAAGGGGTGCTTAAAGTCCTGAAAAGTGCTTAAAAAAGGAGAGATTTTCAGGCACCACAAATTTACTTTATCTATTATATTTTTTGTTTATTTTAAGAGTGTTGTAAAAGAGAAGAGATTCAAAGGAACTTCAAGAGTTTGGTGGAGGATTTGAATTAAAGTGTTGTAAAAGAGAAGAGATTCAAAGGAACTTCAAGAGTTTGGTGGAGGATTTGAGATAAGTTTTTATCTTTTTTTTTAACTACTTTTGGTTTTAATCGAGACTTCTTGTTGGTTTGACAATGATTTCTACTTTTAAACTGAAGTGTATTAAACTACTTTTAGTTTTAATCAAGACTTCTTGTTGGTTTGACAATGATTTCTACTTTCTAAACTACTTTTGGTTTTAATCGAGACTTCTTGTTGGTTTGACAATGATTTCTACTTTTAAATTAAACTACTTTTGGTTTAATCGGGATCTTCTTGTTGGTTCGACAATGATTTCTACTTTTAAACTAAAGTGTGGTTTTATTTTCTCCATGGATTCTGAGTAGTTTTCTTTATCTTTCTTCTTAAAATGATAAGTAATAAAAGTGTTAGATGGAAGTTGTGGAGAGTATTAATCTTTAATGTTGGAAGAAGTTGTCATAATTCAATTCCATGTACTTCATTTACTTCTTGATATGACATATCTAGATGTTAAAATTTGTTGTGAGAACATGTAAGAACGAGGGTGGTATTGTCTCAGACAACAATTGGAAAGAATCACATCATGTTGTTTGACTGAGAATGTAATTCATATGATTTAGTATAAATAAATAGGAAAATAATCATTGAAAGGTGTAGAGTTAGAGGACTTTAACGTGACAGGTTAAAGCCCCCAACTTTGTTTGTTGTTTTAGGTTCTGATACGAGATGTTAGCCCCAAGGTAGAGGGAATCGAGGGCACTCTAGAGTGAGAGCTATTATCTTCTCTGCCTAGCTGGTCTTCAGAACAATTCAAACATTAAATTAGCCAATGTTCTTTATAGCATCTCTAGTAAGGGTAAAGAATATAATTGCTCTTATTTAGCACAACACAATTTGTATACTTCCACCACATAATTCCTATGCTTATTATTAATTCATGATAAGGAGAAAGAAATTTTCAAATTCAGTACTTTTATTTTACATAAACTCAATTTATATTTTTAAATTGTTACTATTTTGTCAAAAAATCAAACATACCAAAAAGAATTGAATTTTAATTACTGTAAATAAATCTATAGTTTATGCAATAATCTTTTTTAAATAGAAAATTTGTTGTTCAATAGTGCATATTGCATAATTTTCCTGTGGGTTCGATATTCAGGTCTTAATCANGCATCGTTAAGGTTAAATGCATTTATGAGTTATTGAGCAGTCTAAAAATTAGAAAATAGTATATCTATATCTATATATATATAAATTGGAATTAAATTCAAATATTTGCACACTAATTTTTTATAAAGTAAATGAGATACAAGGTGAGCACATTTTTAAACAAAGTCATATGAGATAAATATATTAATTATTTATAACATTGATTTGTCATTCTAATGTTAGATACATGACTCCCTCCACATAATATCATGAGGATATCAATAAAAGTCTTGTGCTTAAATGTTATAAATAGGATAAAACGGAACTCTTAAACATCAATACACCTTTTAATGCAATGGTTAGAATTTCTAATAAAGCTCTAAAGTGTGAACATACAGGAGTACTCTCAAGTTGGAAGACTATTAATCTCGAGATACATTTCATAAATTGAGTTGATCCTTTGTAGAACGAATGACGAATGATGAATGTGATGGCTAACATGTTATAACCGAGTAACTTTGAAGATTGTCAAAACTGCCAAAATGATTTCTAATTGAGGGACGGACTCCAAAAGCACTTCTATTACCCCTAAATTTATATATTTATTTACCCATCCTTCCCACTCTGCCTCCACCACGAGAAATTATTGTATACGGACACCACATGCATCTCTGCATGCGGTGTCCGATCCTGACCGTAGATCACGGTGATCTACGGTCAGGATTATTTCAATTTTTTTATAAAAAAATAAAAAAAATTAGGTAGGGCCCACTGAAATACATCCTAACTGTAAATCACCTGATTTATGGTCAGGATCGGACACCGCAAGCAAGATGCATGCGGTGCCCGATCCGTATGGAATAATTTTTCCTCCACCACCGCCCTCTCCATGCTCCGCTGTCCCATTCAACCAATCGGAATGAAGGAGAGATTTAAAAAAATAATAAAATAATTTTAAATTATTTAAATTTAGTACTCATCTTTTTCATTGGTGCCCCTCTCTTACTTTCCACGCAACCTCAAATGCCAAGCTTCTTGACTCCAGCAGCCGACCTAGTCGGCCACTGTCCCTCCCACAGCAAGCCAAAGTTCATATTTTTGTTCCCACACGTATCTCTCATTTTCTCACTGGTATTGTCTCCTGTCACTATAGTCTTCTTTACTCCATTTCCTCACTCCGGTGATCTCCGACATCTCCTTCACGTGAAATACCACACGCTACTCTTCCCTCCTCACGAGAAGACTGACCGCATCCTCCCGCACCATGCCATGTTCCGGCTGTTATGCGAAAACAATGTTGAAAGGCATAAATTCACATAACCACACTTAAACGTAAATTGAAGTGGTTCGGGGTTAAATTGATCCGCATATGTTGAGATTCAGAATAATGCGGAATACTAAAATAAATAATTTTATTAATATGAAAGAGGATATAAATAACACTTACACGAATCCTAGGATATAAAAGATAATAAAAGGAAAATGATATGAAAGAATATATATATCACATAATATCTCCGATAATCAATTCATATTAATTATTAGGAGATATATGAAATATCATAAAATAGGAAAGTTTAAAATAGGAAAAGAAATAACTTCTAATCTAATGAAATAAATATAAAATAAAAAAGGAAATATCTCCTTAATTTAAGGAAATAATTTATTCCCACAACTTATTACAATAATAAATTATTTTCTAGTATAACTCTTAACACTATTCTTCAAGTCTGGAATGTATGTAAATAATTCCTAAGTCGTTCGGATTATCGAATTTGTTAAATTCAAGTTTGACTAAATTTTGAGTTTTGTCTGTCATCTGTTTCTGCGTAGAAGGTAGATGTGAGTTTTGCAGGGAAAGAGGCAATTTACAGGAAAACTGACTTTCAATGGACCATGAATATCGTTGGCTGCGTAGAAAACATGTAAATCACACACAACAAATTCTGCTGACAGAGAAAGCAGCTGAAGAAAGGGCGGTTGGAAACACAACTCCCCCTGATGCTTGTGCAAAGAGGAAAAATTGCTGCAGGAGAAAAGAGTCGGCGATTGATCCAGCTGCAAGACCCAACGCTGGATTTTTGTGGAAGAAAACAGTGTCGTTTCCCAAGACTCGGAAGACCAACAGTAAAAGACTACTTTGTCTCCTGTGGGAAAGTCCTTCGGGTAAGAACAACGGGAAGGACTTGCTGCTGGCAAGGACAACAGAGAAGTCGTCAGTACATAACTCATCAGAGAAGGGTCGTCATTTATAGCGAGAGCCAGTCGACAGAGGTCCGACTGAAATCTTGTCGGGAAAGCCCGTTAGTGAGAGGCCGACAATAATCCAAGGTTGATTGCCCAAGCAATATATCCTCAATGAAGATCTCAAGAATGTTGTTACTGTAGATGTGCTCCAGTCTCGCGACAAGAAGGCCCGAGAATGGAATCCCGGGATCAACTCTTTAGAAAAACTGTTATCAAGCATGTTGTTACTAGAGACGACATAATATCAAAGAAGCAACATGTGAATAAACTTGGCTCAATAAAGCTCAGCTCGCTATGGTAAAACTTATTAAATAAATTTGCCAAATTAAAATCTCATTTGCCAAGCTGAATAAATCTCATTTATTTTTTCAAACAAACTATTCATTCAAGGCTCTTTAGTCAAGCCTGAACTCTTTATTTGTAATTTTAGTTCCTTTAAGGCTTATTCCATGATACTTATTTCTTATTACAATATTATTTAAAATTAAATCATTACATAGATAACATCATGATACTATATTTTGATGTGTAACATTATTAAGACTAATTGATATTATATTTTGATGTGTAGAT
This sequence comes from Phalaenopsis hybrid cultivar, assembly GCA_002079205.1. Lineage (NCBI taxonomy): Eukaryota > Viridiplantae > Streptophyta > Magnoliopsida > Asparagales > Orchidaceae > Phalaenopsis > Phalaenopsis hybrid cultivar. The sequence continues at coordinate 264,364 of JXCR01132219.1, forward strand.
GTTTGAAATGTAAATACATAAGAACATTGTGGTATGTATGTAAATGCCTCTATTTTTAAATATATAAAATTGAAATGAAGTTTGCACTATGAAGGTCACTCGTCATTTCGCGTAGAGGTCAATGCTTTCTTTCAAGCTTTCGCTTCATGAAACGTTTGTACATGGATAAATATACAAGTATATGAGAAAAATAAAGTAAATATACACATGATAGGTCAAGAATATAATCTTATTAACAATAACTATTATCTGGAATTAAAATAGAAGTTGTTTGAAACTATAAACTAAGGGTCTGTTTGGGACAACTGCAGCTTATTGAATAATCTGCCGATAAGCTGATTAAAAATAATCTTCGAATAAGCTAGATGTGGTGACTATTACAAATTTTTATTTTTTTGGAAAAGCCATACAACTGCCAGAAAGCTGCCACCGCGCACCTAGATAGGTGCGGTGTGAAAACGTTGTTTTTAATGTTTTGAAAGTGCATAAGCTGTCAAAACACAGTTTACCCAAACAGGTTAGGTGCATTTTCAAAACGTCACCGCATCAAATAAGCTGCCCCAAACGGGCCCTAAGTATTGGTTTATCTGCTATTTGATACAACGAAAATTTTTTTTTTTGAGAACTCCACCCCTGAGACCGCATAATGACTAGACACAATGTCTTAGTGAATTTAAAAAGGGAAATTTACTTGCATATCATACAATTTTTTTCTATTCATATATGTAACATCCAAAATTTGATATTTATATAACACCTTGGTGTCAAATCTATGCATGAACATTTATATTACATTTTTTTTTTAGTATTGATGGTGATATTTTTTATGTAATGTTAAGGATTTGAGTGATATTGGTGAAAATATGAATGTTTGGATATTAGATATGTAAATATATAAGAATTGTGTGATATTTACGTAAATGTCCCACATTTTATAAAGACAAGACAATAAGTTTCATCTAATATAAATGTTTGCAATCAAGAGTGGGTTATATGCCTCCGACCGTTGCAAGTGTCATTTAACAAAAAATACTAGTAAGATGCCAAACACTTTTTTTAGGGAAATGTACGTACCTAACACAATTATGATGTATTTACATATCTCATATCTAAACTTCCAAATTTACATATGTAGCACTTTAAACTTATGCATGAAAATACATCTTTCGCTTTTTAAAATTGATAGCAATACTATTTTTAATGTGATATTACAAAATTGAGTGTTATGTGTGTGTTATGGTATGACTCATATACCATATAGGGACAGACATTGGATCGAAGCGGAACGGAGCGGAGCGGAAGAATCTGTACAAATTGGAAAATTACGTGATTGGGGTGCGGGGGCAGAGCCCCGCGGTATGGTACATGAGTAATGTTGTAATTACATATTGTGCCTAAGATTTACTCTTGGGGTTATAATAGGCATGTTAGTAACCCCAGGAGGTATCCCTGATTTCTGTAAACCTTTTTCTGAATATTGAAAGGAACTCGCCGCTCTGCTCCTGATGATGTAGGCATCTTTGCCGAACCTCGTTAAATCTTTTTGTTCTTCTGGATTTGTGTCGATTACTGTTTTTCTTCGCCCTAATTTTCTCAACAGCGTGTAAATATGAAAGTTTAGGTGTGAGATATGTAAATACTAAATGCAATAAAATTGTGTGCTATGTGTGTAAATGCCCCAAATTAAGGGGATTTACCTACCATCTAATTCCTATGTATGTACGTATCTAACACAAATATTATTTTTCTTTTTATATTTATACCATCCAAATCTTTCACATCACATCAAAAATATCATTATTTTAATTTTAAAAAAAATGAAATATGTTTTTTCATGCCTAGTAAAGGAGCATATATTTAAAAATTGAAATTTAGGTGTTAGATATGTAAATATAAAAAAACTGAGTGGTTTGTCTTCCAAAAATTAATCACCAAAGGCTCATTATCATCTATATGTATATATATATATGTATATATATATATATATATATATATATATATATATATATATATATATANTAAGTTGGGTTCGAGAAAAACTTCCTATAAGGGAAAGCCCCTGTAGTTAAATACATCATAAATGACAAAAGTCAACTAAGAAGACTCTCGATAAAAATCAAGAAATACTATCTTCAAGGTTTTCAAAAGGGCAAGAATTTTCAATGAGATCGAACGTAGAGATGTGAAAGGGGATTGGTTCAAATTCAGAACATTTTGTTGTAGTCCAAAGGAGGAAGAACTAAAGGATGTCATGGATCCAGAGGAGAACCTCGGTGACTTCCTAAGCTATCCTAATGTTTGGCTTCCAATTTTGAGGAGAAATATTTAGGTATTTCATCCTGTCAATTTTATTAGTTAGGGCTTACATTAATGTGAAACGATCACACAAATAACCTGGAAGATGTGTGAGGAGAACTTTTTAAGTGTTTCATCCTGCCAATTTTATTAGTTAGGGCTTACATTCGTGTGAAACTATCACACAAGTAGCCTAGAAAATGTGAGCATTTAGGTCGTGATAAATGACAACCTCAAAATCCTAAGACGAGTCAAAACTTATAACGTGTTTCATCCTGCCAATTTTATTAGTTAGGGCTTACATTTGTGTGAAATGATCACACAAATTTAGAAGATGTGAGGATTTAGGTCGTGACAAATGACAACCTCAGAATCCTAAGACGAGTTTGGGCTTATATTGTATAGCAGGCCTATACAAAGGCCTAAAGATAAGGTAAGGATCTATGTTACATAAGCAATCAACCTCAAAGTCCTATGGCTTTGTTGTTTAAGTCTAAGGAAGGAAGATAGGTTTAGCTAGGGAAGAGAGGTTTTGCTATCGAAGATGGTCATGCTGCCCACCATGCTAGCTCCAAGCTCCTTCCCATGATGAGTTTGAGTTTTCTAGTGTGTCAAGTTGTGATATCAAATCAAGTGGCCCAATGGTTGAAGTCCTTTAAATTTTATGGGGCATGTTAAAGTTGATTAGAGCGACACCTGTTAGGATCCTATAGTTCCCTTATTCCGGCACCACTATTTTCTATTGGATTCAGTTACTCCAAATGAATTTACCAAACTCAACTTAATGAGTTCCATAATTTCATTTAGACCGAGGGAAGCCTCGTTAGCAACCGTAGGTTACCTCCTCCGAGGAATTCTCGATCGTCCGATAGAGACATCTTAATTTAGTTGTAATTGCAGTTTTGTGTGATTTTAAGTTATTTAATATTTTGAATGTTGTGGGGGTGAATTTTATATTGGTTGATTTTAGTTTTAGTTTTGGTTTTGGTTTTGTGGCTATCCTAATAGTTTTAGTTTTCATGCAGGGTGGCGTCATTATTTAGTATGCAAATTTGCAGTTATAAAAATACAGTATGAAAATCCAAGAAAGACAACGCTAAAAACTGTAAAAGCGTACCTGGCTAGTCTTCTCATTCCACCACCTGAAACTCAAAAGACATGTTAAGGCATTTTTATATGAAACAAGTAAAATTTTGAAGACCTATCTAACCCTAGGTCACTTCTTGGTGGGTCCTTAGGAGTTTAATTAAGGATGATGTTGTCAAGCAAAATATATTAAGTATAGTATATCTCCGAGGTCTCCAACAGGTTAGGAGGAAGAAGCAAGTCCATGTTTCCCTCTTATTACCTAGTGAAAAGCCTCGAGCTCACTTAAACTTATTATGTTGCTTAATAATTCATCCTATAAATACCCTTAGTGCTCAGTGAGCATTGATGTATTTATTTTCTCTTTAGAGTAAGGTAATTGTCATCTGTAATTTAATTTTGAAGATTATGTGATTGAAGACCCTTAAAGAGGCAAGTTAGTGTTATTGAAACACTTAACCAAATATTGAAACACTTAAGCAAATTGTCATATGTAGTGTTAGAAAGATGTTTTAATTTTCAATGATCTTTACTTTTATAATCCTTATTTAAATGAAATTTTATTTAGCCTAAGTCACTACTAAGCCCTTAAAAGCTAGTAGTGTCTTAATTAGTTTTGAAAAGATTAAGCTTTAGATGGTCATAATTCATGATTTGAATTTTATTTAAAAAATTGAAATAAGGGTATTAAATTGATTAATTATTGGCTTCGAAAGTCATACCCCTAAGTCCTGGGTTCATTTTATTTTAATAAACTTCGAAATTTTAATAATTTAGAAATTTATTAACTTATCTTTTTAATTAGGAAAGTGAGGTTAGTTTCTACCAATTAAGCCCTTGTGTTTCAAACATCAAATTAAGATCAGAGGTTGCCAATTTCCCTCCTTGAATTAAGCCTAAATGTTAATTAACGCTAAATTTCCAAAATTATACATTTGCCCCAAACGCTCTAACACTTCATAATTTATCAAATTCAATTCAAATCACTTTGAAATTTTTATACTACCTCATTCATGGGTCAATTAAGACTTCAGAGGAAAAAATGTGATTTTTGAAATTTTAATTTAATTTACATTATTATTTTCATGCAAAAAAGGATTTTCTAAAGAAAATTCCTAACTTGACGAAGATAAATTTTAATCCCTTGAAATTTTTATTGGAGGTAGAACTAGACTAGAGAATCCTTTGGACCAAATTTCATTATTTTTTAAAACTTATTTAAATTTAAGAATTATTTTAAATTTTGAAGTTTTTATTAAATCTAAAATATTTTAAATGTGGTAAATTAAGTTTTGTATTTTAAAAAATCATCCTAAGGTTAGAGAACACAAGGGAGAAAATTTTGTATTTTTCTATGTTTTACTTGATTTATTGGAATTATTCTTAATGAAAACCCATTTTAGCCTTTAAAAACTATTTTTAAGCTTAAAAATTTAGTATCTTTATTTAGAAAATTAGGAAAAATATTCAAATTGTTCCTAAGTGCTTAGGAAGCAATTTAGAATATTTCCATGAATTTTATTATTTTATGATTTTTATGGATTTTTAATTATTTAAATATTTAAAATAGGTTAAAAAATCAAGTTTTTATTATAGATAATATTTTAATTTTAGAAAATAACCCTGATCACAAAGAACACAAAAAACAAGTTTTTATAAATTTTTGAGTTATATTTTGATTTTTAAAAATCATTTAAATGCTCAAAATGTTGTTTAACTTTATAAATCAACTTAAGTTACCAAATGAACTCAAAATACTTTGAAATTTTTATTGTGATTCTATGGATCCTAAAAAATAGTGGGGATAAAAAATCAAGTCATTTTGTTGTTGGTATTTTTCAAAATTATTTATTTTAGTGATTTAGGGTTTGTAAAGATTAGGTATATTTTGAATGATTTTGCTCGTGAGAAATTTTTTTAAAGGCTCTCTCGTCATCATAAACCTTCCAAAATTTTATTGGATTTCTCTACGCAACATGCTAATTTCTATGATTATTTTAAGCAAATAATGCACATAAACTTGAAAAATATAATTCTCTGTCTAGGGACCTCTTCTGACTTTGGAAAAATCGGGGAATGTTCCCTAAGACAGAGCAACAACATGTTAAAATTTCAAGCCATGGTGATATCACTATATGTGTTGTGAATCAAAACCTCCAAATCAGTGTTTAATAAATTAAAAATAAAATATGCATCACATGGACTTAAAATTATTTCCACGTTGTTCTCCTCTATTCACTGAGCAAGAGTGTATTTTTATTTTATTTTTATGATTTTTCTACACCAAGATATGGATTTTTAAACTTAGGGATAATTTTTTGATTTTGTAAATCCCTATTTATCTATTTAAACGTGCTACGCCACCTCAACCTACAACGGCTCCGAAGCTCCTCACCACGCGCTCCTACTCTACTTTGTCGTCCACCTCAGTGCTAATTTGGCTCGAGGTTTATGTTCTGAAGCGCTTTCCGACTTGATCATGACGGTCCATCCAATACACGCGCGATCAAACGACTCCCTATCATCATCCCCGATAGCCTAGCCTGAGAACTGTCCATCTTCTAGCCTTAAGATCTCTCTCATTTCTTATCTAAATTGGATGAATTTTTTTTTAAAACACTAGTCTATACAAGAGGAACATATCCATTCGGTTATGATGTCATGAAATCAGCTCAAAACAAACGAAGAGTTCAAATAGGCTCGAGAGGGAGAGAAGTTTTATACCTTTTCTCTGAGGAGTGAAGCTTTGATCAGAGAGTCTTGGCACATCGTTGTGAGCCAAAGAGGTTAGTGATTGAATCTCTAGTCTTGGTGTAAGACCTAGATATGATTTCAATCATAACCAGATTTGGGTGTTGGTCTAGAGCTATGGTAGAGGCTCTGTGAGAGGGGAATTTGATGGGGCTTAAGCTTCTTTCAATGTTGTGAAGGTGTGGGTGAAGTTAATTTGAGTTTGATGGAGGTGTATTGGGCTCTGTCCTGGTTTCCGGTAAGATTTTGTGCTCAAAATTGAACTCTGGCAGTGGAAATTGGTGAGGGAAAACAGTTGGAATGCACTGAGGGTATCTTAGGGAAGCTCTATGGTCAATTTGGAGAGGTCTCTCTAAGAAATTTTTAGCACTCCCTCCATGGCCGTGGGAGGTGCTTTTTATAAAAATGGCAAAGGGGTGGCTGGCATGGCCAATTAGGGGGGGGTGCATTGTGCTGCTTAGGTGGAGGGCATAGGAGCTCTACAATTTAATTTCGATGAGCTGACGTCTAGGTTTGATTTGGTTGAAGTTTCATGGGGGTGGCTCTCGATTTTGAGCTTCTCTGGCGACTAGGTCGGCTGGCCATGACAGGGGGAGGTGGCTAGGTGCTCAGGGCATTCAAGGGAATCTGCCAGAGCAATTTAATGCAATGGGTTTTGTTATGGTAAGGGTATCTTAAGCATGTGCATTTTTGAAAATAAGATCCCTTAATTTGGGGGAATTTTGGTCCATGGCTCATCTAGCTTGGGCTAGATGGGCTTTGGCTTAGTCTTAGGGTGGGGTTTGCAAATGGCTGACGTGGAGTTAATTTGATGACTTTAGGGGAGTTATGCCATCTTTAATGCATGGGTTCAATGTGGGTTCATGTGATCAAAGCTTGGGTTTGGGACAGGTTAACCATGTCAATTGACCCAATTTATTGATCAAAATTTTGTAGATGATTGTTATGAAGATTTTTTATGATAGGTTTAAATGATTTTGGGTTCAATTGGTAGGTAAATTTGAGGGATATTTGAAATTTGACCAATTTGGGCATGTTGGGTTAGACATGGGTCTAGGTTGGGCTAGCCTTGGGCTAAGTCCAAATTGAATGGTTCAAATGATTAATGGTGATGTTTTCAAGATTTTTCATGAGGGATAGAGTGGAAATTTTTGGGTTAAGGCCCTCAATTTGGCGAGATTTTGAGACATGGTCAATTTGGAGTAAATTTGGGGCTTTTTGGACTTAGCTTGAAATCAAATGAAATTGAGGGATCAACAAGGCCAATTTAAGGTCAAGTTTGATGTATGTGGATGTTATGAAGGTTTTTTAACTCAATTGTGGAAAATTGAGTGGACTTTGGGTTCAATTTGGTGGAACCAAGTCATAGGGCCAAAATTGGTTATTTGGTTTAACTCAAAATTGGGTTCAAATGATGGACCAATTGAGCTTATATTTTGTCTACATTTGTCACATCAAGGGTGAATTTGAGTTTAGAATTAAAATTGGGAGAAATTGAGAGAAATTGGACAGACGGTTGAGGTAATTTAGGGAAAATATGGGCCTTTAAAGGTCAATTTGGGGTTTTCATCAAAGATGGACAAATTGGCCAAATTGAGTCATGTGATAGTCGAGAAAAATGAAATTGGGAATATTTGTGAGGTTTTGGGAATTTTTGGGATTTTTATGGAATTTTTGGAATTTTTAGCATAGGAGGGGTATTTTGGTAGTTTGGCGAATTCTGGTGATTTTGGGTAGTTTGGGTGTTTTGGTAGAGTTGGAGTTCCAACCACTAACAATAAGTCATGGTCCAATGAAAACCCCATTTTGGGTCCTCAATGTAAGCCAAACCCTAGCCTAGGGCTAGTGGGTTTAGGGGACCACCTACAAGAATCCTCCCAAAAGTATCAAGGGACCAAAGCTTAGAAGTTTTGGGCTTAGGGTAGTGAGTCATTGTGAGTGTAAGTGATTGCAAGTGAGTGTCTTAGCCCTAGACCAACACCCATGATCAACCCTAAGGTCAAGCAATCCTAAGGGTACTCATCTTGAGTTCCTCATAGTGACCCCACCTACTAAGTGCTAGAGGTTAGGACCAATATGTGAAAAGTTGAGTAAAGAAGAGTTTGAATTTCTAATGGTAAGGGTTCCTTATCTAGTTTTCTAAAAATAGTCAATAGGAAAGTCCTATGACTAGACCTTAGGCTACTAAAGAGGAAAAACTAAACATTGGTCAACAATTCCCCACAGAAAAACAAGGAGGTAGTCTCCCTATCTTATCCACCATGTCTGCTTTCAATGAAAATATCCAGACTGCTGCATAGTTTGATCTGTGCATCATTGGACTTTCTTTCACTTGGAGAAGGGGAAAGCATTGGAAAAAACTTAATAGATTCTTGGTGAATGAGTATTGGCTTCAACATTTTCTCCAAGCCACTGTCACTCACCTTAGCCTTGTAGGATCAGACCATAGACCACTCCTTATCATTATTATTTCTTCTACAAACAAGGACCAAACTCCTTTCATATATCTAAATATGTGGTCTAGTCATCAAAACTTTCTTAACACTACAATTTATTGGAACGACGTTGTATAAAGGAACCCCTTCAAAAAACTATGGATTTTACAAAAAAAAAGTTGGTATGACACTTACTAACTAGAATTGGAGCACCTTTGGTAATGTTATTAAAAGGGTTGAACAGGCAGAAAAGGATTTGGAGCCTTAAAAACTGATTATGTTGATGGGGAGGTTTAAGAACAGTCTCTTCTGAAAGCTAATGAAAATATTCTCACTGCAGTGGCTTGGAAGGAAGCATTTTTGAAATAGAAAGCCTCTATTAGTCGTTTTATTAATGAGGACAGAAACACTAAATATTACCATGCTTGTATCTAGTATAGGCACAAATGCAATAGTATCCATTCCATTAAGGATTTCAATGGAAGATGGATTAGAGATACCAGTGAAATAGCTAAGAATTTTGTCGACTATTTTTAGAAGTTATTGCAAAGCCCCACTTCACCAAGAGCCAAAATTGATAAATCGTTCTTCTTTATAGGCCATGCGTATATTACATCACTCAATTTTGTAGTAGTTCCTACCAAGGAGGAAATCTGGAATGCTCTTAGTATTATAGAAAGTTGGGGACAACTAGACCAAATGGCTTCACTTCAGATTTCTATAAAAAAGTTTAGAATATCGTTAAAGATGATGTGATTTTTGGCCAAAAAAAGCTTTTTCCACGGTATTGATCTACATAACTATTTTTGTGCATCAACCATAGTTCATATTCCTAAATCCACAATCAAGGATCATTGGCATAAATTTAGGCAAATCAGCTTTACCATTATGGTCAACTAAATTATTAGCAAAATTCTTATGGAGAGACTGCAACCCCACCTCACTCATTTGATCGGTCCTAAGCATATAGCTATTGTCAAGGTAAGATACATATGGGACAATGTTCTATTAGCTCAAGAACTATTGAATGATATTGACAAATCTTGTAGGTTCTAAATACTAGTTGAATTTGACACTAAACACCTGGTTGAGGACTACTTGGATGGTAATTCTTGGTCTACTGACATCTTTAAATCTTTCCTAGATCAACACTCAACCACTTTCTTTGCTAGACTACAATTTAGCTGAACTAAATCTGATAGATTGGTGCTTCAGTCCAAAATTAAAATTATTTGAGGAAAAATCTTCTAATGCTTTGCAGACGGCTGTGAATTATCTTGTCTTTGTCAGGAAGCTTATATAGTTTAAGAAGTTTACCAACATATTGAATATAAGGAGAAGGTTTGGCCTAAATATTTACTCAGTTACCAAAGTCTTTTAGGAAAAACCTGCTTTCCCTAGAGTTAACACTGATGGCTGCTTCTCCCCCCCATGGGGCTGGTATTGGAGGCGTATTTAAAAATCATCAAGGTAGATGTTTGTTTAATGTTCATTCTCCAACCATTATTAATGATGCTCTTGACACTAAATTTGTTGCTTTTTTTTGGGCTCTCAAATTGGCCAATTTGAACAAATGGCCTTCTCTACATGTTAAAATGGACTCTTTCCAGCTATCGACACATATCATAAATCACAGTAATCCTCCTTAGCATATTCTCGAGTGGATTTAACAGACCCAACACTTGATAAATGAGATTTTATAACTTTCACCTTTATTTACAAAGAAGGAAATAGACCTGTAAATTTTTTGGCTAAGTGTGGGGGAGAGTCCCAGATTGTATCAGGCTCTACCTCTCTTACCCACCACCTCTCTTTCTTTTTTGCTTTGAGGGGAATTTTTAAATGTCCCACAGCTTAGAATTGTAACTTCTTTTTGATCTAACAAGAAATTCCATCCTTTATATAGATGAACAAAAAGAGTTTAAAGTTCTAAGGTAGGGAACCTGTACTAGATCTCCCTTCAACAAAAATGAAAGATGAGGGGAGGGGAGGGAAGAAACTAAAGCCACCTCAGATTGACTAGCTAATCTAGCAGGCCAATTAGCTAGTCTATTAAATTCTTTGAAATTGAATCTTAGTTGGAAGATGCAATCATTTCTATAGGAGTGAATAAGTTTTATCCACTGAAGTATATTCCAGGGAGGGGTTGCCAAACCTTCAATCATTTGAATGAGCAAAGTACAATCTATTTCAATAAGGATGAGAGACCATTTCATTTGAATAGCAATATGAAGTGCCCACCATATGGTAGTGGCTTCAGTTTCCAGTGCATTTATAGGGCTGTAGAAAAAAAATTTACAGTTGCTTTTGGAGTTTCTGAAGACCCCCCCAATACCATCACCTGAAGGGCCAAAACTCCCATTAGTGTTGGGTTTAATCCATGGGGTGAGAGGCTTGATCTAATAAACCTTGGAGACTGTATAGGTTTTGTTAGAAGAGCAGTTATAATTGAAGTAGTTCTCAAAGAAGCCCTTATATTTAATCAGTTTACAAATGAAGGCTTTACAGTTGCTGACAGTTAAATGCATAGGGGGAGGGTGATTTTCAAATTTGCATTTGTTTTTAGTCATCTAAATGAACCAGGCCACCACAAAAGGGAAGATACCCAGCTTGAATTTGTTCCATGTTTGCCAGCAAAAAAACTAGGGAGGACAAATCCAAAAAAATTAGGTTCACCTTCAAAACTTTGATCAGATCCATCCAGACTTATTGAGTAAAACAACAGCCAAAGAAAAGATGGGAGAGAGATTCTTCAACAGTAAGACATATATGGCATTTAAGTTTAAGGAGGTCATTAACAGGGAGAAGTTTATGGAAGGTCCTCCAACAAAAAAATGACATAGAGGGAGTAATGAATTTTTTCCAGATGATATCACCCTAAGGTACTGAATCCCAGCTGAATAATTTAGAGTAGACGGCCTTCGAGAGACTTTGGACTTTACTTGAGTTGAGCACTAATCTATCTTTTTGTTCTCTGTTGAAAAGAATTTTAGAAATGAAAGCATTAGCAGTGGTCCAACATTGAAAGGAGATTCTCCACAGACCAGGAATCACCACTCTAGCAATCAGATACCAGTAAATTAGGATCAAAATCAGTAGGTCTGGTTGGTAACAGTTTCTGTGGACGCCACTGATCTAACCAGAAATGAACCCTCCCATTCCCAAGGTCCCAAAGGAATAACTTTACAGCCTGCTACCTGATCTTTAGTAAATTCACCATATACTTGAATCTCTCTGCTTCTTGATAGTCAGATTTGGATGTGAATAATTGCAGCATTTTCCCATCATGAATTTAGCTCAAAGAGTTTTCTATTCTTAATATCATCCATAGTTTACACATGTTAATCTTTTGGAGATGTTGCACACCTTTAAAAACTAGTCCCCTAGTTGTAGTGGATTTAATTCCCTTCTTCCAACTTGCCAAATGTAATTGCTATATTTGGCTAGAGCATAGAAAAGATTGAAGCTTCTTTTAAGTATCAATTGAGTGGATTTCTTCATAGATGTGACTTGGAGATTGTATGAAGGGAAGGATGTTAGGATACTTTTCAGAAGAGTGATTCTACCTCCATTTAATAAGAAAGAATTTTTCCAGCAATTAAGTTGTGCGTTAATTTTGGAAATAACTTCATCAAACTGTGCTCTTTTAGTTCTACCATTAATGAGTAGCACCACAAGGTACGTGAAAGGGGAGGCAAAAGTAGAGTAACCAGTAAATTGACCAATTCAAAGTTTAACTGTAGGGTTAGTAAGCTTGCTAAAAAGAAATTGACATTTATAAACGTTAAAACTCATACCATAGTTGTCTTGAAACTGTTTTAGACATTTTTGTATTAATTTAACCATTTTTGTTGGCTTTGGAAAATAAAATGATTTCGTCAGCATACATGAGATGGGTGACCTCCACTGTGGATCTGTGATGGAATCTAGCATAGGTTTTTTGAGCTAAGGCTTGGTCTAAAGTTCTTGAAAGATAGTCCATAGTCAGAATAAAAATTTAAGGGGAGAGTGGGCCTCCCTGTTGAAGTCCTCTTGTAGTTGAGAAAAACCCATGAGACTTTCCATTGAGTAAAACTGAGTGTGAGTTGAGCTTCAGCCATCTAGAAATTAGGGTGCAGAAATCTTGAGGGAATCCCCTAGCTTTGATGATATCTAAGATAAAACACCACTGAATAGTATCATAAGCTTTTTTTAGGTCAAGTTTGTAGATAAGATTACCCCCCTGCAAGAGGATCAATATGTAGAAAGATTTCCTGGGCCAACAGTTTATTATCAGCAATAGATCTTCCCTTAACAAATGCAGTTTGGTTTGGTTTGATAATATGCCTTAAGTGGGGTTGCGGCCTTGCCACAATGATTTTGCTTATGATCTTACTAAAGATAGAAGTAAGACTTATAGGTCTAACTTGATTCCAATTATCACTTTCAGTAGTTTTAGGAATAAGAATATAGCTGGAAGCCGAAAAAAATTGGGGAGATGAGTGCTCTAAAAGAAGCTTTGTATAGTTGCAACGACATCCCTCTTTACAATATGAAATCTTTTTTTGTACAATGCAGTAGTAAAACCATCACGCCCGGCCACTTTTGAGCTATGAATGCTATTGAAAGTATCCCAAATCTCTTGTTCTATAAGATTGAAATTTGGAGGTTTTGGGTGTAATTCAGCTCCTCTTGGATGAAATATGGGTCTACTTTAGTTGGGACAGCAGGGGAAGTAGTAAGAAGTTCCTGAAAATAATCCATAGCATTTTTAGCAATACCTTCATAATCATTAATCCAATTTCTTTGAGCATATTAAATTCTATGTATAATATTGCATTTCCTTTTGTATATAGTCCAGGCATGGTAATATTTAGTATTCCTATCACCCCCCATAAATTTATTGATTGTAGCTTTCTGTCTAGAGAAAAGTTCCAAGCTCTTAGTGGCTAGAAAAGCCTGCTCAGTACCTTTCAATAGATCATTCTCACTCTCATTACCATTTTCCACCTCAGCTCCCAAATCTATAAATTTCTTTTCAGCTTTGTCAACATTCTCATAAACATTATCAAAAGAAGAACAATTCCACTACTTGAGGGAATGGGCCAACACATTATGCACTTCCCACATTTTAATGATTGGGTTGATATGTTGAGTGCCTTTCCAGTTCTCATGGATGGTATTGAGGAAATAAGGGTGTTCTACCCACATGTTTTGAAATTTGAATGAAGCAGGACCTTCAGGGGGTTTATGATCCGAGCCTGTTAAGGATAAATTTGAAACTTAGGTATAAAGAAATGTCTAAAACCAAGTGTCATTGACTAAGAACCTGTCTAATCTTTCCCAAAACTTCCCTCTTTCCCAAGTGAAGAAGGCCCCTTGGAAACCTAAATCAAAAAGCTTTGCAGCATTAATGTTATAACTGAACTTTGTCACTTTGAGAAGATTGGGTGGCCTACTACCCTTTTTTCGGAAAGTTCAGCCACGCAGTTGAAATCACCTCCCACCCCAAAGGGAGTTCATAGTGTTGCTTATGTAAATTAGTTCATTTTATAAGGCTCTTCTAGCATCTTTGATACATCCAGCATACATGATTGAAGTAAAACCAGTCTTCCCAGCAACCTCAAATTTGAAATGGACAAATTTTGGATTATCAACAATGACAGACAAATTAATTTCATGTCTGCAAAGGATCCAAATTTTATTGTTAATATTAGAATAGAGTGAGGAACCATGAAATTATTTCAGAACTCTTTGAGGGTATTTGTGAACCATATGTTCAAGGATAGCAATACACCAAACTTTATGTTTTCTATTAAGATGAAGAAGCCTTTTAAGGAAAGTGGGCCACTCCCTTGATGTTCCAACAAAGAAGGTTAATAATGATGGGAGGATTTGGATCTCCCTCTAGTAAGCTTGGAGAGGGAGTCTCTTCGATTAAAATAGGAGCTGCCAGCTTCAAGAGCAATAGCCTCCCGTTGAAGGTCAGCTACAGTTTGTTTCTTTATCTTTCTTTCTTTTTGTAACTGCCAGCCCTCATTCAGTTCTCTTTGTAGAGCATCTAGTGGGGGGGGAATTCACTATAATATTAAGTTCAACGGTACTGTTGGTAGGGAACAATTTGGCCCTAACTAATTCAGTGAGATTGGTCAGATGTTCCACCACATTCACCACTGGAGAAGTACTCTCAAGATCAGAAAGGGCCTGAGTAGGCATAGTTGTAGGTGCACTATTGGGTAAATCAGATTGGGCTTCCACCTATATCACTACATTCTCCACCAAATTAATATTGTCATAATCTATAGGAGCATGAGGAAGCATAGATATTACAGTTGTGACTATGAAGGGAGGAGCAAGCTCAATCATTGTTAGAATAACATTTAATTGAGGGTCTGCAGTGAGAATTCTTTAGTTAGAGTGTTGTGAGTTTTTCAGTTTTGATGAGTGGGGTTTTAGTAGGAGCACGATGATGCAACACTCTCTAAGCTAAGGTAACCTGAGAGGGAGGTTTGATTTTAAACATTTGATGGAGTCTGAAACATCTTGCATTGGTATGACCAAACATTTTGCAATGAGTACAATAATAAGGCTTTTGTTCCATCACTATTTTCTATCAATAGACATTCTGAGCAGTGTCTAACCAAATTTCACCCCCTTCAAGAAGGGTTATATCTCTTTCTACCAAGATTCTAGCAAATGTTGCTTTAGATCATTACATGTTAGTCTCTAAATCAATGGAGGTGGCCATGAAGTAAAACTCAGAACGAAAGTCAGAAGAACCAGTAAAACCACAGAAATCCCTTTCAAAATACAAAAACTATTAATGGAACATTAACTCAATTTTTGAAAAGCCAAAACCATAGAAAGCAGAAAACATGAAAAAGGCGCTCCAATATGACCAAGAAGTCCCTGTAGACCAGTCCAACACTAAAACCAGATAGCCAAAGAGGTCCTCAGTCAAAGAGCAGCACCCAGCCACCATCATTATTGCAGAAACCCTAACAGAACAGCTCCAGCCTCCACCATCTTTTATATATATAAAGAGAGAGATACTGATGGAGGCGGCGAGAGGAGCTCTTCTAAGGATCCTGACGTGTAGATGGACCACTGGTGCTGGCTGGCAGCACATAGTGTGGAAGTGGTTGATTCTAGCCGCTTCATCTCTACTTGGACTCACTGTGGAGGCTGGTATCTAGCTTTGATCCTTCTTGGTTGTTGACGAAATTTAAATTGTTACTGTTACATTGAGGTCTGAGGAAGTTTGTTCTGGCTCAGTTCTTGTGCTTCTAATATGGCTTTATCTATTGATCTAGAAACTAAAATCTCAGTGGATGAAGGCCACTTATGTAGTGGTGTTAGGCAAAGCTAATGATACCCTATAGGATTCAAAAAAATTAGCGCTCCTTCAAGCCTTCCATGATAAAGCTATTAGAAAGGGGTCTTGTTCTTGCATCCATCCTTTAAGCTCTAAAGATGTTGAACCAACCATCTTTTTCTCTGAACAGGAGATAACATATCTTAATGAAGAGGTAAAGTTCCCCCTTATTGGTAAATTTCTGTTGGGTCATCCCAAAATGGAGCTGGTAAGAAATTTCTTTGATTCACTCATGTTTATTGGGGCCTGGAAAGTGGGTTTATTAGATGGGAGACACCATTTAATCTGGCCCACTATGTAAGAGGACTATGCTAGGCTATTTTCCAAG
This sequence comes from Phalaenopsis hybrid cultivar, assembly GCA_002079205.1. Classification (NCBI taxonomy): domain Eukaryota; kingdom Viridiplantae; phylum Streptophyta; class Magnoliopsida; order Asparagales; family Orchidaceae; genus Phalaenopsis; species Phalaenopsis hybrid cultivar. Next base: position 280,613 of record JXCR01132219.1, read on the forward strand.
TAGTCCATTATGATTGCAGGAACCTCTATGAAAATCTTCAAATGGACTCCAGGTTTAGACCCAAGTAAGGAACCACTTGCGGTTCCTCTTTGGTTCAAGATGCCAAATTTCCCTCTTCCCTTCTTTAATATGAATGCTCTATTTAATATTAGTCATGCAATAGGAAAACCTTTAAAGGTGGACACCCCCACATACAACAAAGCTAGACCTGCACTTGCTAGAGTTCTCATTGAGAGGGACATTACCCTATTGGAGCTGAAAAAGGGTTTGGATAGGGTGTGATAAAGAAGGTGTCTGGCAGGAAGTGGTGCTTGAGCAAAGACCTTACTACTGCCAACATTGTAAAATGTTTGGACATACATTGGGTAGATGTTGTAGGCTCCATCTCCTATCTAAAAGGAACTTAAATAATAATCTTAAGGAGGCTGCCTCTATCAATGCTGAGCAGATCCTTTCTGCAGAAGGGTTTCCTCTTTTGACTACCCAAGTACCCTCAGGGGATTCTTAGGGAATTTTGACTAACACCCCTTCTTTTTCTACTACCCAATCAGACTCTCCTAGGATGATAGTTATGAAAGAACTGAATGAAGTCATTTTAGCCACTCTTGCATCTTCTAATGGCCCAGTTCTTATTGATTGTGAGGAAGTGAGGTGTCCTTCTACTACTCTTAGCAAGTTGTTAGATGTTTCTGATGATACTAAAATTGTTGATATGCAACAAACATTGGAAGAGGACTGAAAAATTCACAGAGCAAGGAAGAAGAAAAAATAGGTGATCGAAGTGCAGAAATATCAAAAATGGTCAACTTCTCTGTTGTCAGGAGGCATTACTAATGTGAAGACTGGTTCCCCATCTAAGTCCTCTAGAGGCAAAACTAGATACAGATCATAACGCTCTCTTCATCCTCCTCCACAAAATGATTAACCTTCTATGTTGGAACATTAGGGGAACTACTCACCCACTTTCCCATAAAAGAATTCTACATCTTAATAAAAAATATCAACTTTGGTGCATTGCTATTTTTAAACCTATGGTTTATAATTATCCTCAGAAACTCATTAATAAATTTCTTGGTTTTTCACACAACGCTAATATTAATAATAATATTTGGATTTTCTATGGAAAGGAGATCACTTGGAATATTCAGGTGGACCATCAGTAATTTGTACACCTATCCTTTTAGATCATTCGACATTTGTGTTATGCCTCATTTATTTATGCAAGATGCAACAAGGATGATATAAGAGAACTTTTGTCTTGCCTCTAGAATATTAGTGAACATATGCACTCCCCATGGCAGGTGGGGGGGACTTCAACAGTATTACTTCATCTATTGAGAATATAGGGACAGGGTCCCCAACCTCTCCAAAATAACACTTTTTCAGTGACAGTATCAATCTGACAGGGTTGTTTGACTTGGGCTTCAAGGGACTTGCTTTTAATTGGGAGAGGGGACATGCTTGGGAAAGACTAGATAGAATTTTAGTGAATGACCATTGGTTTTTTTTATTTCCTCTTTACTTTTGTTAAACATCTTAGCCTTAATGTCTCTGATCAAAGGCCTTTGTTAATCTCTATAACTTCTTCTTTAAATTATGAGCAGCCTCCCCCATTCCGATACCTCAATATGTGGTCCACCCACCCTTTTTTTCTTAATAATGTCTCCAACAATTGGAAAGGTGTCCACCACCTTGAGCCACTGGTAAAACTTAGCCTTTTACAGATAAGAGTTGGTAGAGCATTTAGGAAGTGGAGTTGGGATGACTTTGACAATGTGCTCACTACTGTGAATACTGCAGAGAAAGAAGTGGAGAAGTTAGAAATGGAGGGTCAAAATACCTCTGCAAAGGAAAAGACTCTGCTAACTGCACAAAATAACCTTCTTATAGCCATTTGAAATCAAGAGCAGTTTTAAAAACAGAAGGCCTCCATTAACATATTTACTGATGGGAACATAAGCACTAAGTTTTATCATGCTTATATTAAATATACAAGGAAGTAAAATACAATTCACTCTATCCAGACTGCTGAGGGGATTTGACTCTATGATAATTCTGCAATTGCCAGGGATGCAATCTCCTATTATAATCAGCTTCTGAACCAAGTCCATGCTAGCAGGCCCCCTGTTGATAGTAATTACTTCACAAAAGAGTTAACCAATACCAGAAACCTTGTGCTCACTGATCCTCTTACTAAATAGGAAATTTGGATGTCCTTAAATTCTACTGACAATTCCAAAACTACAGGGTTTGATGATTTCACTGTAGATTTTTACAAAAAAATTTGGGACATCAACAAATTAGATGTCCATGCTGCTATCAAAGTTTCTTTCAAGGCCATAACCTCCATAACTATTTCAGCGACTCTAAATTTGTTCTTGTGCCAAAATCAGATATATAGGAAAATTGGGACAAGTTTAGGCTTATTTTCCTCGCTTCATAGATCACCAAAACCATTAGTAAAGTTATTGTGAGCAGACTCCAACCTCAACTTGATAAGCTGATCAGTCCCAATCATACTACATTTGTTAAGGGTAGAACCATTATAAATAATGTATTGCTTGCACAGGAGCTGTTACTGGATCTGGATAAAAAAAGTATGGGAGGACAAATTGGATATTAAATAATCATATGATAATATAAACTGGGAGTTCATTCTGGAAATTCTTTCTGTCAGAGGTTTTCAACCTAAATTTTGCACCCTTATTCATAGATGTACGGTAAATAATGGGCACTCTATTCTTATTTTTGGGCAAGCTAGGGGAGCTACTAACAAACTGAAGCTAGGAGATTCATTCTAACTACTATTTTTATACTTTCCATTGATTATCTATCCAGAATTCTTGAAAAGACTCTTATAACCCACGGTTACTCTAAGTACCATCACAAATCAAACATGGTCTTTTCACATATGTTATATGTTGATGATATCATGGTGTTTTCTAGTGTTAATAAGAAGGCCGTTAAAAAAGTGTACCAATGCCTATAGGTTTTCTAGTCTCACTTCGGGATGATTTTTAATCCAGAAAAGTGCCAGTTGATTTTAAATAAAAGATCTTCCTCTAACTATAAGCGGTGCATATCTAACTATACTGGGTTCTCTAGTTCTCAACTCTCTATCAAATACCTTGGAGTTATTCTTATTATTGGCATATTAAAGCAGATTCAGTTTGATTAGGTTCTTAATATAATTGTCTTTATCTTTCAGGTTGGACCTAGTCATTCCTTTGCAATGGAGGAAGAATTACCTTGCTTAAAAGTATTCTCACAGCCTTCCCTTCACACATTTTATAGATGGCTAATCTGAAGAAAATTGCTCAATTACAACATAAGAGGGCTTTTAACAAGCTTTTATGGTCTTGTCAAAGAAAGCAACTCCGTTGGGCTTCAGGGTAGAAGGTAGCCAAACCTACATTGGATGGGGGTACTGGGTTCAAAGGGCTTCAGCATCTCCTTCAAGTTAATCTATGTAAGATTTGGATCAAATTCAGTGCCCAATCCTTTTTGTGGGCTAAATTTATGTTAGGGAAGTATCACAGAGATCAAGATCCCTCCATTACTCTTAAAAAACTATGGGATTCCAAAATTTGGGTCTGCTACTGAAAGTCAGACATATTGCAGAAGAGTTTTTCCTTTGGGACTTGGGAAAAAGGAGAGGTTAACTTTTGGTTAGACCATTGATGTCCTAAGGAGTGGTTAATATCCTCTTCATCATATCCTAACCCACAACTTGAAGTAGCTGATTGTTGAGAGGGTAAGAATTGGTCCCTTCCTAAATTGTCCACCCTCCTCCAGGAACCTTCTGCCACTCATATCTCTAAGCTTCATTTTGACAGAAATAGACCAGATAAAATCATTTGGTAAGCTTATTCCAACCAATGTCTCACTAAAGCCATCTATTCTAAAATTTTCTGTTGGGATCAGGTACCTTGTGGGAAGCCATCTGGAATAAATTTTTATCCACTTCAATGTCTTACTTCTACTGGAGAACATTCCACAAATTACTGCCAACTGATGATATCATTAAGCTAAAGGGTCTGAATGGGTCCCTCTAGATCTTGGTTATGCTTGGAGAAGGAAACTATTCCGCACCTTTTATTTGAATGTAGATTTACTTAGGATGTCTGGACTAAACTTTTCAAGCTTCTAACTTTGCTTGAATCCAACTTTCACTGAGCTAACTTCCATGCTTTTTGGCTTGGCTAGAAAACCAAAAACTACGATTCTATCCCTTTCCTGGTGGTCGGGTTCTTATGGATGTCCAAGAACCATGCCAAATTTGATGGAAAACCTTCAAAGGTTGCTCAGGTGGTGAGAATTGTGTCTCTTTCCTCTACAAAATGATCAAATATAAAATATTTCCTAATATAAAAGATTTCCTATCACACTGAGAGAGTGGCTTCTCCCCTAATTTGTAAAGTGTATTGGAGACCTCCATAGCCTCTTAATGTTAAAGTAAACACTAATGGTAGCTTTACTTATCTGGGTACTGGGGTGGGAGTGGTTCATAAGAATCACTTTATTCAGTGTCTCTTATATTTTCAAGCCCCAATTTTGGCTACTGATGCTCTTAAGGATGAGCTTATAGCAGTTTTTTGGGACATGAACCATTTTGTTAAGGCTAATTGGTTACAATTATGGGTTGAGGTGGACTCAATGATCTTGATTTTTTATATATAAGGATTTATGAAGTTGACACCACTGCAACGCCAAAAATTTGATCCATATATAAAAAGTAAGTTTTGTAAAATATATATAATTATAGGCAATTAATAATGGGATTCTACACAAGTATACATATCGTTATCAAGTAATAATGGACTTTCTATTTAAGCCCAAATATCGATCCCACGGAGAAGGCGAAGTTAGCAATGATAATTTTAACACAAAATTTATAGAAAATCAAATAAAATCACTGTCACTAATTTCGAATGTTGAGATATTAACCAAACTAAAATACTTAACTATTACCAAAACGAAAATGCAAATTTTTAATAATAACTACTAATCTACTAACTATGTTTATGTAATGAAGATTTCTTATGTGAAAAAGCATCATTCCCACTATAATGAAATTCTGGTGAAATGAGATGAGATAAATGTTTATAATATCTATTGTCCCAAATAGAAGCAATTTTAATTTTTTACCTTGATACAGTGCATTGAAAATCATTGATAAATCTTAGGTTTAGTCCCTAAATCCGTGCCTAGGCTAGGAGGATGTCGGCCCCCACTCTAGAGCTCCCACTTCCCTTCATTTGAAGGCTAACTCTCGCTTTATTTTTTAAATACTAAGACCAAATTGAGGATTTTAGTCTGTTACCCTAAAGCTTCTCCAATTCTACACCCAACAAAGAATATTTCCTTATTTATTTGCACTTAATTTCTTGAGCAAATTTCTCCTTCATGAAATCAAATGTGACCCTCACTCTGTTGTAGAACTCATATTCCATTTTTAGGATCATATGTTTCACAACATATTTTAACAAATCAATTGGCCAAATTGAAAAGTAAATTAAGTTCGGAGTTGAAAAATCATCACAATTTATTTTATATTTTAATTATGGCACATTCATTTTATCTCTCTTCACCATATCTCAGAGTAGGGAGAAAGATAAAGTAAACTACTCAGACTTCATGAAAAAGATACATCATATCTCATAGTAGAGGGAAAGATAGAGGGAACTACTCAGACTTCATGAGAAAGATATGACAAAACACAAATTTCATAGTAGGGGAAAAGATAGAGGGAACTACACAGACTTTATGAGAAAGATATGAGAAAACACAAATTTCATATATAAAAGAAAGTTTATCCAACACTAAATAAACAAAAAAACTTATCTGTAACTCTTTCTCAAAACAAATCCTTTGTAACCTTTCCTTAGAAATGCAGGAAGAGGAACTCTCTCACTTTTCTCCTTCTCCAACACTCTTACAGAAAGTTTCGCACTAAATCTCACCACAAAAACTCTAAACTATGAAAGCAAAATCACTAATTGACTCTAATATACTGGTGGAATGAAGATGGATTATGAAAATGTGGCGTGGTGGAACGTTGTGGACCCAAAAATGAACATAGAGGAGCCTGATTTCTCATTGGCCCCAAATAAAGCCCAAGGTCACTTCTCCACGAGGTACCTCAAAAAACTCTTAAAAAATCGTCCAAATACATCGAACCTTCTAGAAACGAGGTATGAACGGTCTTTAGCGCCGTCAGCGCTTGTCTGACACCGTCAACGCTGACCTTGGCGTTGTCGGCGCTTAGTATTTCCTCAAAAATGTCATTTTGACTCCAAATTTCTTTCTTTTTTTCATCTTTTTTGCTTTAAGCCCTAAAAATCAACAACCTGCAAGAAAACATCAAAATACCTTTCATTAAAGTGTAATATCACAAAAAATAAGTGTAAAGTATGGGTCTAAAAATGCATATATTTTCGGTGTATCACTCAACAGTGCTGATTTGAATACTGGAGTTTGAGGAGTCCTCCCCCTGACATCATACATAATGGATTCAGAAGATCAGATTACTTAGCTCTCATCTAAAGGTTCATTTTACTTTCAAATATATGGAAGGAAACAAACTTGCAAATTGGCTTGCTAGACTTGGGCTATGCTCAAACTCAGTCTCAGTTTCTACTTCTCCCCCCAAACACGCCCACCNGTATTTTGGAGCATTCATTACATGCTTCAACACCTCTGATGCCACAAACAGTTTGAAGTTCAACAACTTTGGAGAAAAGAATAAAGAAAATAGAAAGAAAACTACAAAATATTACGAATGCAATACGAAATCTTAACTACCTTTTTGATCACATAGATTGGAGAATGAAGGAGAACTATGACCATACTTGGATCAATGCTCAATAGTGAGAGAATTTCTACTAATTTACTATCGAGGCGATTATTGTTGTAGTGATGGAGTTCTACGCCAGATTCAAGGAGACTTCTGAAGACTACGTGTTTGTTTGAGAGAAAATGACAGAGTTTACTCCTAGAAAGATTAATGAATTTTATCTGTTTGAAGATGTGTATAGCAGCCAATATAAATCATTTTTTAGTAAGAATGTGGCCTTGGATGAGGTTATTTCTTTTCTTACTGATGGAAGAGTGACCTGTAAGGTGAAGAATGGAGTTAAGGTAAACTTTCCACTTTCTATGTTAAATATAGTATCTAAGGATGTCACTATTTTATTTCTAGAAGAATGATACCAACAAATCATCATAGTGAGGTTACAAGGGATAGAGCCATCTTGAACTTCTATATCCAGCATATGAAAAGGATAGATGTAGGCTCTATTATTTATAGGAGCACTCAATCTATTGCTTTTATAGAGACTTTTGGAGGTTTAGCACATCCTGCCATGATCTTCAAGCTATGTGAACATGCAGGAGTTGATTATAGAATAGATGAGGAGAAGATTGAACCTCTAAAACCTATTGGACCTGCCAATATAAACACTTATGAATCTCATGTTGGATGGAGATTTGGAAGTAGGACTAAGGATATTCCTTCTACTTTAGATACTTCTAGTACCCCTACTATCCAAGAACTTATGGAGCAAATGATGATCTAATAGGGAGATATTTTGAGAATGGATCATACAATGAAAAATATGGACTACAAAAATGCTCAGTTTTATGATATGATAAGACAGTACTTTGAATATGATGTTGCTTATGATGATGCAATGGTTATATTTTTGAAGGGTGACCACTCAGTTCAGTTTCCTACTCACCTTATTTTTACTATATATCAGTAGTAAAATTTGGATGCGGAAGAAGAAGAAGAAGAAGACGATGATTGGTGATGATTTAGTTATATTTTTTTTTAGTTTATGTTTCATTGTACTTTATTGTTGAGACTATTTTTTTGTGGACTATGATACTTTATTTTGTTGTATGTTGTGTTGTGAACTGTGGATTTGTGAGAATTTTTTAATACTATTATTAGTTTTTAGTACTTTATTGGATGTATTTGTAGTTAACTCTTTATCAGCAAATTTTTTTATGTATTATGTGTTATTTAATGTTATAAGTCTTGTAGCTTTTCATATTAGCCCCTGCAATATTTCATAGTTAAGTTTCAAATCAGAACCTTCAACAGGTATGTCTTTTCTTTATGTATTAAATGTTTTCTTTAACCTTTAATTTTTCAGTTCTTCGTTTAAAATCATTTAAAAATTTAAGTTTGGGGGAAGAAAATTTTCTTTTTAAGGAAAAGAAACTTAATTTTATTTGTCCTCAATTAGTTATATTTTCAAAATATTTAGAAAACTAAAATTTTTACATGACCTTTGGTATTAGAAGGTAATTTTAGATAACTATATCTATGTTTCTAAATTTATAGTAAACTTAAGTTAAAATTTTAGATAATAAAAGTTAATTTTAGAAATTATGGTATTTGGTATGATAGAACAAGACTATGTTTTTTTTATTTTAAGTAAAAGAATTTGCATTTTTGATGTATTAAAAATCTTAGAGATTCATGTAAGAAGAAAAGATTAAAACTTTATGAAAAATCTTCAAATCTAATATAAATTTATAAAGTGAAGGAATCTGAAAAATTTTTAATTTTAAGAAGAGGATGGTGAAGTTTAAAATCATTAAAGGCTATCCAGATATAGTAATCACCAAATAAAAAAAATAGAAAAAAAATAAAAAGGATTGAAAATGATCCTGAAAAGAAAAATAAAAGAAAAGAAAAAAGATGTGAGGAGAAGCTTGAGAAGATGCTAAATTAAAAGTTGGCTTCACTTGAACCAACTTAAAGAAGAAGGCTTGACTACATTTTCTAAACTTATATTTAAGTATTAGCATATTTAAGTTCTTTTTTATATGAATATTCTAAGTGGCTTTAATAGAATAATTTGTAATTTTCCTTGAAAAGAATAGAGAATCAAAAATCTTAGACTTAACTGCTAAATATTCTTATACCTTTAGTGTTAACTCGAGTTATTTTGAATTTTTCATAAGAGATGCTATTATATTTAATGAACTAAGATTTATAAATCTAGAAGTAAAAATCTTTACCAAAAGTCATATTTCTATGTAGTGAAAGAGTTATTTGAGACAAGTAACATTTAAGTTCGAGGGATTTTGATGCACCAAAAATATATACACTTTTAAACCTATATTTTATACCCATTTTTTGTGATATTGCAATTTAAAGGAAGGAATTTTTCATGTTATATTGTAGTCTTTTGATTTTTGGGACTTGAAGCAAAAAGGAAGAAAAAAGGAAGCAAAAATGGTGAAATTTGGAGCAAAAAATAGAGATTTGGAAAAATTACTCAGCGCAGACGACACCAGAAGGATGTCAGACGGCGTAGACCTATAGAAAGGATACAGAACAAGAGTCTGCACCGACAATGTCAGATTGGGCACCGACGACACCATTTGATAGAGACTTGGGAATTAATTAGCGGAGCACTGGCATTGACGATGCCATGATGGGCGCCGACAACGCTTATGTCGATGGAAGCCCTGTTTCTAGAAGATTCAATGAATTTGGACCCTTTTTGAAGAGTTTTTGGATGCATCTATTGGAGAACCAACCTAGGCTCTATTTAGGGCAAAAATTTGATTAGAAACCCCCCAATTTTCACACCATTTCAACTTCTTCCACTCAATTCGGTTTTTCTCTTCACACACCCACATTCCACGCCATTCCACACCATTAGTTAGTTATTGTTTTGAGTTTTTATGGTGAGTTTAAGTGTGAATTCTTCTTTTATAAGTGTTGGAGAGGTAGAGAAGTGAGAGATTTCTTCTTCCTACATTTCCTAAGAGAGGCTAAAAAGCAATTGCATTGAGAAAAAGTTTGAGATAAGCGTTGTTTGTTTATTATTGTTGTATGAACTTTCTTTTATCTATGAAATTTGCATTTTGTTGTATCTTTCTCATGAAGTCTGAGTAGTTTTCTTTATCTTTCTCCCAACTCTGAGATTTGGTGAAATGAAGAGATAATGTGGATGTGTCAATGTTAAAATTTAAAATAAATTGTGTTGGTTTTTCAACTCCACTTTAAATTTACTTTTTGAACTGGCCAATTGAATTATTAAAATATGTTATGAATCATATCATCCGGGAAATGGAGTATGAGCTCTACAACAGAGTGAGAATCACATTTAACTCCATGAAGGAGTATTTTGTTCATGGAATTAAGTGCAAAAAAAATAGGGAAATTTACTTCGTTGGATGTAGAATTGAAGATTTCTAGGGTGACGGACTAAAAATCCCCAATTTAATCTTAGTGTTCAAAAACTAAAGCAAGAGTTAGAATTCACAGGAGAGGAAGTGGGAGCTCTGGAGTGGGAGCCATTATCCTCTTAGTCTAGCCACCGATTTAGGAACTAAACCTAAGATTAACCAATGATTTTTTATAACAATGAATCAGTGTAGAAAATTAAAATTACTCATATTTGAAACAATACATATTTAAACCATTTATGTCATCTCATTTCACAAAAAACTCATTGTAGTGGGAAAGATGCTTTTTTATATTAGAAAATTTCATCACATAAACATAGTTTAGTAGTTACTAATTTTAAAACCTTCTTTCAAATTCTACTAGTAGTAAATAATTTTGCTTTGATATTATCCTAAACATTTGAAATAAGTGATTGTAATTTCATTTGATTTCTGTAAATTTCCTAGTTAATTTATCATTTCAAATTTAAACCTTCCCCATGCAATCGATATTTGGAACTTAAATAGAAAGTCTTATATTATTTGATAATGATAAGTATAGTTGCGTAGAATCCCAATCTGAAGAGCTTAATGTTATTACAACTAAACTACCACATCAAAATTTTGGCACCGTTGTAAAGCGGAGTCAACTTTATAAATTTTACTCAACTATAGTCAACAGGGATCACTTTCCCTCAATAGTCAATAAATGGATAAAAGCTGGTTGGTTGGGGGAGATTTCAATTGCATTACATTCCCCACAGAAAAATAAGGTGGTAGACCCTCTATCTTATCCACCATGTTTGCTTTCAATGATAATATCCAGACTACTGCATTGTTTGACATGTGCTTCATTGGACCTTATTTAACTTGGAGAAGGGGAAAGCATTGGGAAAGCCTTGATAGATTCTTGGTGAATGATTGTTGGCTTCAACATTTTCTTCACACCATTGTTACTCTCCTCAGCCTTGTAGGATGAGACCATAGACCACCCCACATCATTATTATTTCTTCTACAAACAAGGGACAAACTCCTTTAATATATCTAAATATGTGGTCTGATCATCAAGACTTTCTTAATACTGTTTCAATTTATTGGAACAACATTGTTTAATGGAACCCATTCGTTAAACTATGGCTTTTACAAAAAAATTGGTATGACACTTACTAACTAGAATTGGAGCACCTTTGATATTGTTCTTAAAAGGGTTGAACAGGCTGAAAAGGATTTGGTGCCTTAAAAACTGATTTTGTCAACGGGGAGGTTGAAGAACACTCTCTTCTGGAAGCTAATGAAAATCTTCTCACTGCAGTGGCTTTGAAGGAAGATTTTTGAAATAAAAAGCCTCTATTAGTTGTTTTATTGATGGGAATAGAAACACTAAATATTATCATGCTTGTATCGAGTATAGGAACAAATGCAATAGTATACATTCCATTAAGGATTTCAATGGGAGATGGATTAGAGACTCCAGTGAAATAGCTAAGAATTTTGTCAACTATTTTCAGAAGTTATTGCAATGCCCCACCTCACCAAGAGGCAAAATTGATACACCATTCTTCTTTATAGACCATGCTTATGTTACATCAGTCAATCTTGTAGTACTTCCTACCAAGGAGGAAATCTGGAATGCTCTTAGTACTATAAAAAGTGGGAGGACAACCAGACCACATGTCTTCACTTCAGATTTCTATAAAAAAGCTTAGAATATCGTTAAAGGTGATGTGATTTTGTCCACACAAAGCCTTTTCCAAGGTATTGATCTACATAACTATTTTTGTGCATAAATTATAGTTCATATTCCTAAATCCACAATCTGGAATCATTGTCATCAATTTAGTCAAATCAGCTTTACCATTTTCGTCAACAAAATTATTAGTAAAATTCTTATGGAGAGATTGCAACCCCACTTCACTCATTTGATTGGTCCTAAGAATGTAGATATTATCAAGGGAAGATACATCGGGGACAATTTTCTGTTAGCTCAAGAACTATTGAATGATATTGACAAATCATGTGGGTTCAAAATACTAGTTGAATTGGACACTAAACACCTGGTTGAGGACTACTGGGATGGTGATTCTTGGTCTACAAACATCTTTAAATCTTTCCTAGATCAGCACTCAACCACTTTCTTTGTTAGACCACCATTTAGCAGAACTAAATCTGATAGATTGGTGCTTCAGACCAAAACTAAATCTATTTGAGGAAAAATCATCTAATGCTTTGCATGTGGCTGCAAATTATCTTGCCTTTGTCAAGAAGCTTATACAGCTTAAGAAGTTCCCCAACATACTGAATATAAGGAGAAGCTCTGGCCTAAATATTTATTTAGTTACCAAAGTCTTTTGGGACAAACCTACATTCCCTAGAGTCAATGTAACACTGATGGCAGCTTCTCCCCCCACGGTGCTGGTATTGGAGGTGTATTTAGATACCATCAAGGTAGACGTTTGTTATATGTTCATTCTCCAACCATCGTTAATGATGCTCTTGACACTAAATTTATTGTTGTTTTTTGGGCTCTCAAATTGGACAATTTGAACAATTATCCTTCTCTGCAAGTTGAAATTGACTCTTCCTAGCTATCGGTACATATCACAAATCACAGTAATCCTCCTAGCATATTCTCTAGTGGATTTAAGAAACCCAACACTTGATGAATAAGATTTTTATAACTTTCACCTTTATTTTCAAAGAAGGAAGTCGAACTGCAAATTTCTTGGCTAAGTGTGGGGGAGAGTCCCAGATTGTATCAGTCTCTACCACTCTTACCCCCCCCCCTCTTTCTTTTTTGCTTCAAGGGGAATTTTTAAATGCCCCACACCTTAGAATTGTAACTTCTTCTTGATCTTACAAGAAATTCTCATCTTTTCCATATATATATATATCCATCCTTTATATAGATGAACCAAAAGAGTTTAAAGTTCTAAGGTAGGAAGGTAGGGAACCTGTAATAGATCTCCGTTCAAGAAAAATGAAAGAGGAGGGGAGGGGACAGAAGAAACTAAAGCAACCTCAGATTGACTACCTAATCTAGCAAGCCAATTATCTAGTCTATTACATTCTTTGAAATTGAATCTTAGTTGGAAGATGCAATCATTTTTATAAGAGTGAATAAGTTTTATCCACTGAAGTATGTTCCATAGAGGGGGTGCCAAACCTTCAATCATTTGAATGAGCAAAGCACAATCAGTTTCAATAAGGATGAGAGACCATTTCATTTGAATAGCAATATGAAGTGCCCACCATAGGGTAGCAGCTTTAGTTTCCAGTGCATCATGTGTATTTATAGGGCTGTAGAAAAAAAATTTATAGCTGCCTTTGTAGTCTCTGAAGACCCCCCCCACCAAACACCAGCACCTGAAGGGCTAAAACTCCCATTAGTGCTGGGTTTAATCCATGGGGTGGGAGGATTGATCTAATAAACCTTGGAGATTGTATAGGTTTTGCTAGAAGAGCAATTAAGAGTGCAGAAGTTCTCAAGGAAGCCCTTATATTTAATCAGTTTGGCAATGAAGGCCTTACAATTGCTGACAGTTAAATGCACAGGGGGAGGGTGATTTTCAAATTTGCATTTGTTTCTTGCCATCCAAAAGAACCAAGCCACCACAAAAGGAAAGATACCCAGCTTGAATTTGTTCCATGTTTGCCAACAAAAAACAAGGGAGGACAAATCCAAAACCATTAGGTTCACCTTTAAAACTTTGATCAGATCCATCTAGATTTGTTGAGCAAAACAGTAGTCAAAGAAAAGATGGGAGAGAGATTCTTCAATAGTGAGACATATATGGCATTTAATTTTAAGGAGGTCATTAACAGAGAAGTTTATGGAAGGTTCTCCAGCAAAAAAATGACATATGGGGAGTAATGAATTTATTCCAGATGATATCACCCTGAGGTACAGAATTCCAGCTGAATAATTTAGAGTAGATGGCCTTCGAGACACTTTGGAGTTTACTTGAGTTGAGCACTAATCTATATTTTTGTTCTCTATTGAAAGGAATATTAGAAATGAAAGCAGTAGCAGTTTGGTCCAGAATGGAAAGGAGATTCACCACAGACCAGGAATCACCACTCTAGCAATCAGATACCAGTAAATTAGGATCAAAATCAATAGATTTGGTTGGTAACAGTTTCTGTGGATGCCACTGATCTAACTAGAAATGAACCCTCCCATTCCCAAGGTCCCAAAGGAAAAACTTTACAGCCTGCTGCCTGATCTTTAGTAAATTCACCATATACTTGAATCTCTTAGCTTCTTGACAGTCAAATTTGGATGTGAATATTTACAGTATTTTCCCATCATGAATTTAGCCCAAAGAGAGTTTTTCATTCTTAATATCATCCATAGTTTACACATGTTAATCTGTAGGAGATGCTACACCCCTTTAAACACCAGTCCCCTAGCTGTAGTTGGTTTAATTCCCTTCTGCCAACTTGCCCAATGTAATTGTTATCTTTGGCCAGAGCATAGAAATTGATTGAAGCTTCTTTTAAGTATAACTTGAGTAGATTTTCTTATAGATGCAACTTGGAGATTGTATGAAGGGAAGGAAGTTAGGATACTTTTCAGAAGAGTAATTCTTCCTCCATTCTATAAGAAAGAAATTTTCCAGCAATTAAGTTGTGCATTAATTTTGGAAATAACTTCATCAAACTGTGCTCTTTTAGTTCTACCTTTAATGAGTGGAACCACAAGGTACATGAAGGGGGAGGCAGAAGTAGAGTAACCAATAAATTGACCAATTTAAAGTTTAATTGCAAGGTTAGTATGCTTGCTAAAAAGAAATTGACATTTTGAAATGTTAAAACTCATACCATAGGTGTCTTGGAACTATTTTAGACATTTTTATCTTAATTTAACAATTTATGTTGGCTTTAGAGAATAAAATGTTTTCATCAGCATACATGAGCTGGGTAACCTCCACTGTGGATCTATGATGGAATCTAGCATATGTCTTTTGAGCTAAGGCTTGGTCTAAAGTTCTTGAAAGATAGTCCATAGCCAGAATAAAAATTGAAGGGCAGAATGGGCCTCCCTGTTGAATTCCTCTTGTGGTTGAGAAAAACCCATGAGACTTTCCATTAAGTAAAATTTAGTGTGTGTTGAACTTCAGCCATCTAGAAATGAGGGTACAAGAATCTTGAGGGAATCCCCTAGCTTTGATGATATCTAAGATGAAAGACCACTGAATAGTATCATAAGCTTTATTTAGGTCCAATTTGTAGATAAGATTATCCCCTTGCAAGGGTGATCAATATCCAGAAAGATTTCCTGGGCCAGCATTATATTATCGGCAATAGATCTTCCCTTAACAAATGCAGTTTGGTTTGGTTTGATAAGCTGTATTAAGTGGGGTTGCAGCCTTGCCACAATGATTTTGCTGATGATCTTACTTAAGATATAAGTAAGACTTATATGTCTAAATTGATTCCAATTATTACTTTCAGTAATTTTAGGAATAAGAACATAGTTGGAAGCAAAAAATAATTGGGGAGAGGAGTGCCCTGGAAGAAGCTTTGTATAGCTGCAACCACATTCGTCTTTATAATATGTCATGCTTTTTTATAGAAAGCTGTAGTAAAACCATCAGTCCCAGCCATTTTTGATCTATCAATGCTATTGAGAGCTTCCCAAATCTCTTCTTCTATAGGATTGAAAGCAAGTTGAAGGTTCTGGGTGTTATTCAGCTCCTCTTGGATGAAACATGGGTCCACTTTAGTTGGGATAGTAGGGGAAGTAGTAAGGAATTCCTGAAAATAATCCTTAATCCAATTGCTTTGAGCATCTTAAATTCTTTGTGAAATATTGCATTTCCTTTTGTATGTAGAGCAAGCATGGTAATATTTAGTATTCCTATCACCCACCATAAATTTATTGATTGTAGCTTTCTGTCTAGAGAAAAGCTCCAACCTCTTAGTGGCTAGAAGAATATGCTCAGTACCTGTCAATAGACCATTCTCACTTTCTTTACTATTTTTTACCTCAGCTTCCAAATATTCTAATTTCTTTTCAGCTTTGTCAACATTCTAATAAACATTATCAAATAAAGACTAATTCCACTACTTGAGGGCATGGGCCGATACTTTCTGCATTTCCCACATTTTAATGATTGGGTTGATATGTTGAGTGCCTTCCCAGTTCTTTTGGATGATATTAAGGAAATCAGGGTCTTCTACCCACATGTTTTGAAATTTGAATGAAGCAAGACCTTTAGGGGGTCTATGATCTGAGCCTGCTAAAGATAAATGAGAAACATAGGTATAAAGAAATGTCTAAAAACAAGTGTCATTTACTAAGAACCTTTCTAGTCTTTCCCAAAAATTCCCTCTTTTCCAAGTGAAGGAGGTCGCTTGGAAACCTAGATCAAAAAGCTTTGCAGCTTTAATGTTATAATTGAACTTTGTCATTTTGAGAAGGTTGGGTGGCCTGCCACCCTTTTTTCAGAAAGTTCAGCCACACAGTTGAAATCACCTCCCAACCCAGAGGAAGGTCATAGTGATGCTTATGTAAATTAGTTCTTTCCATAAGGCTCTTCTAGCATCTTTGATACATCCAGCATAAATGAACAAATTTTGGATCATCAACAATGACAGACAAATCAATTTCATGTTTACAATTATTGTTAATATTAGAATAGAGTGAGAAACCATGAAATTATTTCAGAGCTCTTTGAGGGCATTTGTGAACCATAGGTTCAAGGATAGCAATACACCAAACTTTATGTATTCTATTAAGATGAAGAAGACTTTTTAAGGAAAGTGGGTGGGCCACTGCCCTGATGTTCCAGCAAAGAAGGTTAATCATGATGGGAGGATTTGGATCTCCCTCTAGTAAGCCTTGAGAGGGAGTCTCTTCTATTGGAATAGGAGCTTCCAACTTCATGGCAATAATCTCCCCTTGGGGGTCAGCTGCAGTTTGCTTCCTTTTCTTTCTTGCTTTTTGTAATTGCCAGCCCTCATTCCGTTCTCTTTGTAGAGCATCTAGTGGGGGGATTCACTATAATATTTGGTTGAGTGGTACTGTTGGTAGGGAAAGATTGGGCACTAATTAGTTCAGTGAGATTGGTCAGATGTTCCACCACATTCACCACTAGAGAAGTACTCTTAGGATCCAGAAGGGCCTGTGTAGGCATAGTTGTAGGTGCATTATTGGGTGGATCAGATTGGGCTTCCAGCTGTATCACTACATTCACCACCAAATTTATATTTCCAGAATCTATAGGAGCATGAGGAGGCATAGATATTCCATCAGTGACTATGGAGGGAGGAGCAAGCTCAGTCATTGTTGGAATAACATATAATTGAGGGTCTGTAGTGAGAATTATTTGGTTAGAGTGTTGTGATGTTTTAGTTGTGTGAGTGGGGTTTTAGTAGTGATAGGATGATGCAGAACTCTCTAAGTTGAAGTATCTTGAGAGGGAGGTTTGATTTTAGGCTTTGGATGGAGTCTGAAACATCTTGCATTGGTATGACCAAACATTTTGCAATTAGTGCAACAGGAAGGCTTTTGTTTAATCACTATTTTCTACCAGTAGACATTATGAGCAGTTCCTAACCAAATTTCATGCACTTCAAGAAGGGTAATATCTCTTTCTACCAGGATTCTAGCAAATGTGGCTTTAAACCATTGTATGTCAGTCTCGAAATCAATTGGGGGTGGCCATGAAGTAAAACCATGAAGGAATGACAGAAGAACCAAACTCTAGGTGAGTAAAACCACAAAAATCCCTTTTAGAATACAAAAACTATTAATGGAACAGTAACTTAAATTTTGAAAAGCTAAAACTCAGGAAAGCAAAAAACTTGAAAAGGGCACTCCAATATAACCAAGAAGTCCTTGGAGACCACTCCCACACTAAAGTCAGATCGCCAAAGAGGTCCTTAGTCAAAGAGCAGCTGCCAGCCACCATCATTGTCGCAGAAACCTTAGCAGAGCAGTTCCAACCTCCACCATCATATTTATATATAAAGAGAGAGATGATGATGGAGGCGACTAAAGGAGCTCTTCTGGGGTTCCTGACGAGAAGATGGACCACTGGTGTTGGCTGGCTACACGTGGAGTGGAAGTGGTTGATTCTAGTGGCTTCATCACTACTAAGACTACTATTCGAGGTTGGAATCTGGCTTTGATCCTTCTTGGATGTTGAAGAAATTTAAATTGTTACTATTACATTGGGGTCTGAGGAAGTTTTCTCTACCTCAGTTCTTGTGCTTCTAAAATGGCTTTACCTATTGATGTGGAAACTAAAATCTCAGTGGACGAAGGCCACTTATGCAGGGGTGGTGGGCAAAGCTAATGATACTCTACAGGATTCAAAAAAATTAGTGTTCCCTCAAGCCTTCCATGATAAAGCTACTAGAAAGGGGTCCTGTCCTTGCATCCATCCTTTAAACTCTAAAATTGGTGAATCATCCATCTTTTTCTCTGAACAGGAGATAACATATCTTAATGAAGAGGTAAAGTCCCCTCTTATTGGTAAATTTCTGTTGGGTCATCCAAAAATGGAGCTGGTAAGAAATTTATTTGATTCACTCAAGTTTATTGGGGCCTAGAAAGTGGGTTTATTAGATGGGAGACACCATTTAATCTGGCTCATTGTGTAAGAGGACTACGCTAGGTTATTTTCCAAGCAGTCCATTATGATTGTAGGAACCTCTATGAAAATCTTGAAATGAATGCCGGGTTTTGACCAAAGTAAGGAACCACTTGTGGTTCCTCTCTGGTTCAAACTGTCAGGCCTCCCTCTTCCTTTCTTTAATCTGAATGCTCTACCTAATATTAGCCATGCAATAGGAAAACCTTTAAAGGTGGACATCTCCACATACAATAAAGATAGACCTGCACTTGCTAGAGTTCTCATTAAGAGGGACATTACCCTCCTAGAGCTGAAAAGGGTTTGAATAGGATATGATAAAGGAGGTTTCTAGTAGGAAGTGGTTCTTGAGGAAAGACCTTACTACTGCCAACATTATAAAATGTTTGGACATACAGTGGACAGATGTTGCAGGCTCCATCCCCCATCTAAAAGGAACTTAAATAATAATCTCAAGGAGGCGCCACTATCAATGCTGAGCAGATCCTTCCTATAGAATGGTTTCCTCCTATGATTGCCTAAGTACCCCCAGGGGAGTCTAGGGGGATTTTGAATGACACCCCTTCTTTTTCTACTGCTCAATCATTTGAATCTCCTAGGATGATAGTTATGAAAGAACTGAATGAAGTGATTCTAGTCACTCTTGCATCTTCTAATGACCCACTTCCTGTTGGCTGTGAGGAAGTGAGTTGTCCTTCTACTACTCTTAACAAGCTGTTAGATGTTCCTGATGATACTAAAATTTCTGATATGCAACAAACTTTGGATAAGGACTGGAAAATTCAGACAGCAAGGAAGAAGAAAAAATTGGTGACAGAAGTGCAGAAAATTCAAAAATGGTCAACTTCATTGGTGTCAGGAGGCATTACTAACGTGAAGACTGGTTCCACATCTAATTCCTCTAAAGGCATAACTAAATCCAGATTATAACCCTCTCTCCATCCTCCTCCACAAAAAGATTAACCTTCCATGTAGGAACATTAGGGGAATTTCTCACCCACTTTCCCATAAAAGAATTCTACACCTTAATAAAAAATATTAGCTTTGGTACATTGCTTTTTTTGAACCTATGGTTGATAATTATCCTCGGAGACTCACTAATAAATTTCATGGTTTTTCACACAACGCTAATAGTAACAATAAAATTTGGATTTTCTATGGAAAGGTGATCACTTGGAATATTTAGGTGGACCATCAGTAATTTGTACACTTATCCTTTTAAATCAATGGACATTTGGGTTATGCCTCATTTATTTATGCAAGATGCAATAAGAATGATAGAGGAGAACTTTGGTCTTTCCTCCAGAATATTAGTGAACATATGCACTCCCCATGGCTGGTGGTGGGGACTTCAAATGTATTACTTCATCTATTGAGAATCTTGGGGCAGGGTCTCCAACCTCTCCAAAATAACCCTTTTCAGTGACAGTATTCATCTGGCAGGGTTGTTTGACTTGGGCTTCAAGGGACCTGCTTTTAATAAGGAGCGGAGACACATTTGGGAAAGACTAGATAGAATTTTGGTGAATGACCATTAGTTTTTTTTATTTCCTCCTTACTTTTGTTACTCATCTTAGCCTTAATGTCTCTGATCATAAGCCTTTGCTGATCTCTATAACTTCTTCTTAAAATTATGAGCAACCTCCCCCATTCATATACCTCAATATGTGGTCCACCCACCCCTCTTTTCTTAATATTGTCTCCAACAATTGGAAAGGTGTCAACCACCCCGAGCCACTGGTAAAACTTATCCTTTTACAGATAAGAGTTGGTAGAGCCTTTAGGAAGTGGAGTTGGGATGAATTTGAAAATGTGGTCACCACTATGAATACTACAAAGAAAGAAGTGGAGAAGTTAGAAATGGAGGGTCAAAATAGCCTTGCAGAGGAAAAGACTCTTCTAACTGCACAAAATAACCTTCTTATAGCCATTTGAAATCAAGAGCAGTTTCAAAAATAGAAGGCGTCCATTAACATATTTACTGATGGGAACAAAAGCACTAAGTTTTATCATGCTTATATTAAATACAGAAGGAAGTACAATACAATTCACTCTATCCAGACTGCTGAGGGGATTTGGCTCCATGATAATTCTGCAATTGTCAAGGATGCAATCTCCTATTATAATCTGCTTCTGAACCAAGTCCCTGCTAGCAGGCCCCCTATTGATAGTAATTACTTCACTGAAGAGTTAACTAATATCAGTAACCTTGTGCTCACTCATCCTCTTATTGAAAAGGAAATTTGGATGGCTTTAAATTCTATTGACAGTTCCAAAATAGTAGGGTTTGATGATTTCACTGTAGATTTTTACAAAAAATTCTTGGACATCAGCAAATTGGATGTCTTTGCTGCTATCAAAAGTTTCTTCCAGGGCCACAACCTCCATAACTATTTCAGTGATTCTAAATTTGTTCTTGTGCCAAAATCTGATATACAAGAAAATTGGGACGACTTTAGGCTTATTTGCCTCACTTCATTGATCAGCAAAACCATTAGTAAAGTTATTGTGAGCAGACTCCAACCTCAACTTGATAAGTTGATCAGCCCCAGTCAGACATCATTTGTTAAGGGTAGAACCATTATAGATAATGTATTGCTTGCACAGGAGCTGTTATTGGATCTGGATAAGATAAGTATGGGAAGATAAATTGGATGATAAATGGTCATATGATATATAAACTGGGACTTCATTCTGGAAATTCTTTCAGCTAGAGGTTTTCAACCTAAATTGTGCACCTTTATTCATAGATGGCTGGTAAATAATGGGCACTCTATTCTTATTTATGGGCAAGCTAGGGGATCTTTTACTGCTACTAGCAAACTGAAGCAAGGAGATTCACTCTAACCTACTATTTGTATACTTTCCATTGGTTATCTATCCAAAATTTTTGATAATACTCTTATAACCCACAGTTACTCTAAGTACCATCACAAATCAAACATGGCCATTTCACACCTGCTATATGCTGATTATATCATGGTGTTTTCTAGTGTTCATAAGAAGGCTGTTAAAAAAGTGTACCAATGCTTATAGGTTTTCCAGTCTCACTCTGGGATGATTTTTAATCCAGATAAGTGCCAGTTGATTTTAAATAAAAGATATTCCCCCAACTGTAAGCAGTGGATATCCAACTATACTGGGTTCTCTAGTTCTCAACTCCTTATCAAATACCTTGGAGTTCTTCTTAATACTGGCATATTCAAGCAGATTCAGTTCAAAGAGGTTCTTAATAAAATCACCTCCTATCTTTCAGGTTGGACCCAGTCATTCCTTTGCAATGGAGGAAGAATTACCTTGCTTAAAAGTATTCTCACAACCTTCCCTTCACACATCCTATACATGGCTAATATGAAGAAAAGCACTCAACTACAACTTAAGATGGCTTTTAATAGGTTTTTATGGTCTGGTCAAAGATTGCAACTCCATTGGGCTTCAGAGCAGAAGGTAGCTAAACCTACTTTGGCTGGGGGGTATTGGGTTCAAAGGGCTCCAACATCTCCTTCAAGTTAATCTGTGTAAGATTTGCATCAAATTCAGTGCCCAATCCTCTTTGTGGGCTAAATTTATGTTCGGGAAGTATCCCAGAGATCAAGATCCCTCCCTTACTCTTAAAAAACTAGGGGATTCAAAAATATGGGTCAACATGCTGAAAGTTAGACAAATTGCAGAAGAGTTTTTTCTTTGTGACTTGGGAAAAAGGAATGGTTAACTTTTGGCTAGACCATTGGTGTCCTAAGGAGTGGTTAATATCCGCTTATTTTTATCCTAACTTACAACTTGAAGTAGCTGATTGCTTGGAGGGTAAAAATTGGTCCCTTCCTAAACTGTCTACCCTCCTCCAGGATCCTTCTGCCACTCATATCTCTAAGCTTCATTTTGACAGAAGTAGACCAGATAAAATCATTTGGCAAGCTTATTCCAACAAAAGTCTCACTAAGGTCATCTATTCTAAAATTTTTTGTTGGGATCAGGTACCTTGTGGGGAAGCCATCTGGAATAAATTTTTATCCACTTCAATGTATTTTTTCTATTGGAGAACATTCCACAAATTACTGCCAACTGATTATATCCTTAAGCTAAAAGGTTTGAATGGGCCCCTCTAGATCTTGGTTGTGCTTGGAGAAGGAGGAAACTATTCCTCTCTTTTTATTTGAATGTAGATTTGCTTAGGATGTCTGGACTGAACTTTTCAAGCATCTAACTTTGGTTGAATCCAACTTTCACTGGGCTAACTTGGATGCTTGTTGTCGTGGCTGGAAAATCAAAAACTATGATTCTATCCCCTTCCTGGTGTCTGGGTTCTTATGGATATCCAGGAACCATTCCAAATTTGATGGCAAACCTTTAAAGATTGCTTAGGTGGTGAGAAATTGTGTCTCTTTCCTTTACAAAATGATCAAATATAAAATATTTCCAAATATTAAAGATTTCTTATCACACTGAGAAAGTGGCATCTCCCCTAATTTGTAAAGTGTATTGGAGACCTCTAGAGCCTCTTAGTGTTAAAGTAAACACTGATGGTAGATTTACTTATCTGGGTACTGGGGTGGGAGGGATTCATAAGAACCACTTTAGTCAATGTCTCTTATATTTTCATGCCCTAGTTTTGGCTACTGATGCTCTTGAGGCTGAGCTTATAGCAATCTTTTGGGCGATGAACCATGTTGTTAAGGCTAATTGGTTACAACTATCGGTTGAGGTGGACTCAATGATCCCAATTTTTTATCTGTAAGGATTTATGAAGTTGACACCACTATAATGTCAAAAAGTTTATATTTATATGAAAAGTAAGTTGTGCAAAATATATATAATTACAGGAAAATAATAATAAGATTCTACGCAAGTATACGTATCGTTATCAAGTAATAATGGACTATTTAAGCTCAAATATCGATCCCACGGGGAAGGTGTAAGTTAGCAATGATAATTTTAACAGGAAATTTACAGAAAATCAAATGAAATCACTGTCACTAATTTTGAATGTTGAGATATTAACCAAACTAAAATACTTAACTATTAGCAAAACGGAAATGCAAATTTTTAATATAACTACTAATCTACTAACTATGTTTATGTAATAAAGATTTCTTATGTGAAAAAACATCATTCCCACTACAATGAAATTTTGGTGAAATGAGATGAGATAAATATTTATAATATATATTTTCCCAAACAGGAGCAGTTTTAATTTTCTACCCTGATACAGTGCATAGCAAATCATTGGTTAATCTTAGGTTTAGTCTCTAAATCCGTGGCTAGGCTAGGAGGATACCGGCTCCCACTCCAGAGCTCCCACTTTCCTTCACCACAAAGCTAACTCTCGCTTTAGTTTTTAAACACTAAGATCAAATTTGAGATTTTAGTCTGTCACCCTAAAGCTCCTCCAATTCTACACCCAACAAAGAATATTTCTCTATTTATTTGCACTTAATTTCTTGAATAAATTTCTCCTTCATGAAATCAAATGTGACCCTCGCTCTGTTGTAGAACTCATACTCAATTTCCCGGATCATATGTTTCACAACATATTTTAACAAATCAATTGGCCAGATTGAAAAGTAAATTAAGTTCGGAGTTGAAAAATCATCACAACTTATTTTATATTTTAATTATGGAACATTCATTTTATCTCTTCATTTCACCATATCTCATTATAGAGGGAAAGATAGAGGGAACTACTCAGACTTCATGAGAAAGATATGACAAAACACAAATTTCATATATAAAAGAAGTTCACACAACACTAAATAAACAAAAAAACTTATCTATAACTTTTTCTCAAAGCACATCCTTTGTAGCCTTTCCTTAGAAATGCAGGAAGAGGAAATTTCTCACTTTTCTCATTCTCCAACACTCTTACAGAAAGTTTTACACTAAATCTCACCACAAAAACTCTAAACTATGAAAGCAAAATCACTAATTGACTCCAATATGGTGGTGGAATGAAGATGGATTATGAAAATGTGGCATGGTGGAACGTTGTGGAGCCAAAAATGAACGTAGAGGAGCCCAATTTCTGATGAAATTCGGCCCCAAATAAAGCCCAAGGTCGGTTCTGCAAGAGGTGCTTCCAAAAACTCTTCAAAAATCATCCAAATAGGGTCTGAACCGCCTTTGCCGCCGTCGGCGCTGGTCTGGCGCCGTCGGCGCTAAGTAAAAAATCTC
>JXCR01132220.1:0-23315 GCA_002079205.1 Phalaenopsis hybrid cultivar
GACCGGGGATCGAGTGTCAATTTAGTGAAATAATTCGATGGCTTAGATTTATAATTTAAAATGAACTAGAGATTCAAATGATTGTTATTGTAACATTAAATTTAGAGGCCTTTACATACATAATACATAAAATATGAGACTTTACATATATCACTCATAAACTTTGATATTTTTGTATAAAGCACCTTGAAACATTTTTTGTAGCCCCTCTCTTAGTTGTGGAAGCGAGGACTTACCAGTAAGTAATAATTCAATGTTGGCAAGAGAGACATGGCACAGCAAGAGGGGTAAGAAGAGGCGAGAGAGGGTATTTTTTTCCGATACAAAGATGGAACCTTCTCACGTGGTGGTACACTGCTCGAATTCTTAGTTGGCAGAGGCAATCCGCTCAAAGACCATTAATTCTAATTTTCCAGCAAATAATTTTGTTTTTCAGTTAAGTAGATGGAAGAGAAGGTGATAGTGGCAGTGGATAGGAGTAGTAACTAAATTCAAGAAATGGCTCAAAGTGATGCTTGTCAAAGAGAGAGAAGAAGATTTCTTTGGAACAAGATGTATTGTTGTTTATACCAAAAATACTAGCACGAATCTCAAAAAGAACAAACGACCAATATGAAGGGGTCTCCTTTCGAGGAAAGCAATCAACCGACGATTCAAGGCCGAGCATGAAGTTGTGTCTANCTGTTGCGGAGAGAATTGGGATGATGATGAGGTAAGAAACTTTTTTGACTGCTCTCCCGTAACGCAAATGTCGAGTGACCGGCTCCGATGGGACCGGGGATCGAGTGTCAATTTAGTGAAATAATTCGATGGCTTAGATTTATAATTTAAAATTAATTAGAGATTCAAATGATTGTTATTGTAACATTAAATTTAGAGGCTTTTACATACATAATACATAAAATATGAGAATTTACATATATCACACAAACTTTGATATTTTTGTATAAAGCACCTTGAAACATTTTTTGTAGCCCCTCTGTTAGGTGTGGAAGCTAGGACTTACCAATAAGTAATAATTCAATGTTGGCAAGAGAAAGACATGGCACAGCAAGAGTGGTAAGAAGAGGCGAGAGAGGGCATTTTTTTTCGATACAACGAGGGATCCTTCTCATGTGGTGGCACACTGCTCGAATACTCAGTTGGCAGAGGCAATCCGCTCAAAGACCATTAATTTTAATTTTCCTGCAAATGATTTTGTTTTTCAGTTTAGTAGATGGAAGAGAAGTTGATGGTGGTAGTAGATAGGAGTAAAGTAACCAAATTCAAGAAATGGCCCAAAGTGATGCTTGTCAAGAAGAAAAGAAGATTTCTGTGGAACAATATGTATTACTATTTATACCAAAAATACTAGCACTAATCTCAAAAGGAACTAACGATCAATATAAAATGGTCTTCTTTCGAGGTATGCAATTAACCGACGATTCAAGACCGAGCATAAAGTTGTGTCTAGGGGTGTAAACGAGCCGAACACGAGCAATCCTGGGCTCAACTCGTGTTAAGCTCGTTTATATTTCAAGCTCAAAAAGTCTGTTCATGTTCGGCGCGTTCGCTTAGCAAGCCAAACACGAGCTGTTCACGAACAAAGAGTCGTTTTGACAACCCTAATCACGTAACCATAAGATGTTAAGGGTAGGGGCAAAATTTAAAAATTCTTGTTTATATTAAATCATCATTTTAATCTAATTTAATAATTTTTGTTCTTCTTTCTTAATTAATATTTTTAATTGCTTATAAATCTTTGTAGCCTTATAGTCAATTAAGTTTTTTAAAAATACTACTTATTATATATATATATATAATAATAATAATAATTTGTGAGTAGTATTTCGAGCCAAAATGAGCCGAACTCGAACTAACAAATCTTTGTTCGTGTTTAGTTCGAGTTCGGCTCGTTAACTGAGCGAATGAGCCGAACACGAGCTTCTTAATGAGCTGAACACGAGCTTCTTAACGAACCAACCATGAGATGTTCGCTAACAACGAGCCGAACACGAGTTGTTCGCGAACAATGTCGCTTCAGAGGGCACATATGTCACTCGATCGGGCGCCTTGATTGGTTGACTTCAAGCCAGCCGACCAGTCAAATACCGCCAATGTTGAAATTCAAATTCTAATATAAATCTGGCATAAAATCTATATGACTAATTAGAGGTAAGAACACGAGCACGAAACCCAAAAAAACAAACTACCAACATGAAAGGGTCTCCTTTCGAGGTAGGCAATCAACCGACGATTCAAGGTCGAGTATGAAGCTGTGTCTTAGGGTGTAAACGAGCAGAACACGAGCAAGCCCAGGCACAACTCGTGTTCAGCTCGTTTATATTTCGAGCTCAAAAAGTGTGTTCATGTTCGGCCTGTTTGCTTAGCGAGTCAAACACGAGCTGTTTACGAACAAAGAGTCGTTTTGACAACCCTAATCACTTAACCATAAGATGTTAAGGGTTGGGGCAAGATTTTAAAATTATTGTTTATATTAAATCATCATTTGAATCTAATTTATAATTTTTATTCTTCTTTCTTAATTAATATTTTTAATTGCTTATAAATCTTTGTAGGGTTATAGTCAATTAAGTATTTAAAAATGCTACTCATCAATATATATATATATATATATATATATATATATATATATNCATCTCACGGGTTTGATTCGTGAGCCTCCTAAGGCTGTCCCGACATATGGAGCTTGGGAAATGAAGAACTCCATAGTTATGTCTTGGCTGATCAACTCCATGAAGACTTCAATTGATAGTTCGTACATGTTCATTCATCTAGTGCTCTTTGGACGGCCATCCGTGATACGTACTCAGATGTAAGAAATTTTGGCCAACTCTATAAGGTATCTAAAAAGATCCGAAAAGCAAAGTAGAGGTCAAGGATTGTGACCCAGTATTATAATGATCTGGTTGCATTATCAATGAAATGAAATTTGTACTACGCCTACACTTGAGTCTCTCCGACTGAATTATCCCTATTCCAGAAGATCATAATAAGAATCAAATGTTCCAATTCCTTGTTGGTCCTAACAAAGACCTAGATGAAGTCTGGGGTCGTATTCTTGGTTGGGATCCTCGTCCTTNTAGTGAGATGAAATTCGCCTCCTATTGGGTGGGTGAAAATTAATACGGATGGAGTTGGAACCCTGTTAATGCTGGTTTTTGTGGAGTTGCGAGAAATGATATTGATATTGCTTGTCTTGCGGTTTTCCTGTTTTATTTACTAAGCATGACAATCTCTACTTCGGTTTAGTTTTTTGGTTTGGATTTTGTGAACCAGTCTATATCGGCAGATGTTAGGGAGATTTATTTTCTATTTCAAGCTCTTGTTCTTTGGACTCATCAACCCTTACGACATCATGAGTTATGGGCTTTTAAAGAAGCTTTTCATCATTCATATTTCAACTCATGGTTTGTGCTTGTGGTTTCAGACAAGGTGGGGTAGGTCCTCAACTGTTTAGCTTATTTGTCATTTACCTCAGCTGAAGCTTTCCTTTTTTATGGCTCATCGATTTATCACTTTGATGCTCTTTTGGCTTGGAGTTTCTCCATTTTTGTGCAAGTATCTTCTGGGGATTTTTCATATATTATTCCACAAGGCTGCGGGGGAGCTCTACAGTCAAAGATCATACCCTCTTGGTTGTTGGTTTTTGTTTTGCTACACTTACAGACTTTTGGATATATTTCTCTTGTGTTGGGTATACTTTTGATGCTGGTATTAGTGTGTTGTTTTTGAGATTTTTTTTTCCGTCGACTTGTCTTGTGGACGAGGAAATTCACATAATTTAAGCGAGTATTGTAATATTTTTGGGTTTTTGGTAACAGGGGATCCTCTCCTTATTTTCTTGTATATATATATATATATATATATANATATATATATATATATATATATATATAATTTATGAGTAGTATTTGGAGCCAAAACGAGCTGAATTCGAACTAACAAATCTTTGTTCGTGTTCGGCTTGTTAACTTAGCGAAGGAGCCTAACACGAGCTTCTTAACGAGCCGACCATGAGTTGTTTGCGAACAACTAGCCGAACACGAGTTGTTCGCGAACAATGTCGCTTCAGAGGGAACATATGTCACTTGATCGGGCGCCTAGATTGGTTGACTTCAAACCATCCGACCAGTCAATTACTCTTGGTCCTAAACGAAGTTCAACAAGTTATGATGGGAATTGTTGGTTCATTTCTTGATAAATAGAACGCTCTTGAACAAGAAGCTACTTTTTCATGGATGTAGAAACTGCACATCCCATTTTTTACAAAAGCTGAGATATTAAACATCTTTTTTTTGTGCAAGTCGTTTGAACACAGAATATATAGTCCGTATTGAAGAGGAATTTTCTCTTTCGAAAGATTGGAATGTTTTATCTTCATACTAGACGGGTACTGGATAAAACTTACTCTTCTTTAAAGAAGATGTGTTCCCAAAAGCACTTTCCTCGGATTTAAACGCTTCCAGATTTATGATTTCATTTCTTTTCTTTCCTTTTATGAGAATGAGTTTTATTTCTTCGTTGGGTACGTGTAAGTGGAACACTCTTAGAGCAAGATCCGTCCTCATATATAGATGGTGAGAAAATATCATCTTCAACATAAACTTTCTTTGTTTTTTGATCAATTTCTTCCTCCATTTTTTCAAAATTCAGTTGTTCTACAGGAAACTCTTGTGGTAGATCTTCTCCAAAAAGAATAAAATCTTCATAGGGATTTAGGTTAAACTCCTCGAAGGGCTTTGTAATGATTTGGGACTGGCTATTCATCATAAATTCAGTTTCATCAAACAACCCGAAGTCATTTTGGTAGAAGCAAGTATCTTCATTGACTGGTGTATTAAGATCTTAAAAGTGTGAAAAGACTGAGTCTGGAGAATCCATTGCAGTATTTTGAAAAAAATTCTGAAAAATGATATGTCAAAATTTATTATAGACTCATTTTGTAAACTGAGAATTTATGATGTTGTCATTTTTTATCTTGTCATTGTAGAATGTATGTCATAAATATCATGGAATGTTTGTCATAAATATCATGGAATGTCTTTCATAGATATCATGGAATCTCTATCATAGATGTCATGAAATGTCTATCATACATAACTCCTATAATCAAAGAGTTAAGATTGAGAAAGAATGTCTTTGAATAAAGAACATATGATTTAACAAGAGATGAGGAGAGAGAAAATCCCCAGCGAAGTGGCCACTCTCTTGGTGGCCGTCGGAATGTCGCTGCCAATTCCGTCATCATGTCATTGGTTTGATATTGTTGTCGAAAGGAGTCGCCACTCAGTTTATCTATTTTATTACCCTTATTCTCCAAGTAACTTATTCTCTTGAACCATGTAAAGGATTCTCAGATGTTAAGAGATTTGGAGAAGGAAGGAAAGGGCTAAAAACAGAAAACATGAGAAAAAGAAATGTCGGGATGATCTTCATTATGGTAATCATTATAGAGAAAATAATTTCTCGTATAGGAAAACCATATGAATTTAGCATCTATCAACTTCTTGACATCTATCATGACTTGTTACTTGATCTCAAGATGCATCCTTCTGGGAGCTTGCTTGATTGAGAGCGCAGTTTAGTCGAGTCATAACTTATGGACCGCAACTTCTGAAGCTAAACCAGGCCAAGAGAAGTACTCTTTATATTTTGCTAATAACTTTATTAAGCATGTGGACTCTTCTTCATTAAGAAGAGAACTAATGAAAGTAGGTTAAGCTTCTTTCTCAGTTCCCAAATTGACCTTTTTCAACTCGTCATTCATTGACTTGTTCTCTTCTTCAAACTCTGGTGGAGCATCTTCTATTAGAATGTCTTTGGAGTCATTTGTGGCTTTGAGTTAGTTATCATCTTATTCATTTGTAACAACTAGCCAAAATTTCAGATCATCGATTGGCTATACCAAGCCAGATCCAACACCTTCTTTTGAGTTGAAAGTTTGTTTTTTATTGTTTCACAGTTCCTCCAAATGGTGTAACCTATCATTTGACAATTGATTAGTCACAACATCCCGTTGAACAAGTTTTTTAACACATGGGGAGTACCATCCAAGTTGTAATTCCATTAATTCGACAGAAGTGTCCTCTTCTAGTTTTACATTGACTTCAGAACTAGAAGAAGAAGAATCACAATGGAATTTTATTAGTTTTATGCCCACACATTGTACTTCCTTATCCAGTAAATCCTCAACTTTATGAAGATGAATAAGGATTAGGGTCATGGCCTACACATAGTGGTTAATCTTATCATACATTGACTCATATTCACTTTTCTTTTCATTTTTTAAAGAAGTCTCAAACTGAGGATTCCTTTGATTTATTATCATTCAGTTTTTCTCAATCTTTTCTTTCTCAGAGCTATCTTCCAAGTTAATACTGATAATTAGGTTTTTTCGCTCATGAACATTGCTAATTCTTCCTCACCATCATCCCTAGCATTGAACTCAGATGCACTTGCTAAAAGAGTTTCCACCACTCGGTGTAAATGAGTGATGGGTGGTTGTTGAACTAAAATCGGATGGTTCTGATCTTACAAACTTTTTGGATCTTCAATTATGTTTGGTATTGTGTATCTAAAAAAGATTGTCTTCTTTAGGGAGAGTAGTAAGTGGCATCTTCATGAATATTTGCTTCATTATCTTTAAAATGGTTGTAAACTCTCCTTTGTGCAACACTCTTGTCCATCTTCATAGTACTTTATACATTGGTGCAGAGAAGAAGGGACCAACTTGTATTCGTGAATCCATGGTCGACCCAATAGAGCATTAGACGATTTCTCATATTCAATGATATGGAACTTTGTCGTTGTTAGTAAATTGTCAATTCTTATTGACAGTGTGATTGATCCAAGAGCTCTTTCTCCTTTCTATTTTAATCCACTTGGCATCATCTTGTCAGCTTTAAGCATTTGAGTGTTGATGTCCAAGTATGATAATGTCCATAGAATCATTTTATTTTATGGATGCTCCTACATCTACTAGCACTCTCGAGAGCATGAATTTGTTGATGTTGAAAGAAATGTAGAGAGGACTTTTGTGGTCAGTGGTACTGAGTAGCAAATCTTCATATGTTAAAGTTACTCCTGACCATTCCTTCAATAAACAAAGCTCATCGAAGGAGGTGCTAGCCAGTTTTACTAAGCAAATTTTTGTATCAAGTAAGGTCTTGATAAATGCTTCTCTCATCTCCTTTGACCGGATCATGGCATTGTAAATGCTTAGTTTAGCAGGAAACTTCCTAAGATGAGCTAATATGCTGTAATCCACTTTGTTGTTTGGTTCTCTGGATTCTTCCTCGGTGAGTGTTTCTTCTGTCTATGGAACTGGTTCTTTTTGAATGACTATTTGTTTTGCCTTATCGTTTAGAGCCATTCTCTAATGTAACAATTTTTCACTTCTTAAGTTCGCTTATATTACCACTAAGACACCCTGATTCCAAGTGCAAGGGTTTCATGCAAGTGTACGTGTCATATCAATAATATCAAATTTTGAGTCCAGAATATCAATCCCAAAGGGAGTGAGAAAATTAAACTTAGGAGATGTTCTAGCCTACTAGGTTTAGTTCTTTTCCTGGAATTGAAACTAGTTTGAAGTTGTGCTAACTAGTCCTACTAAATTGTAATCTAGTTTAAAGATTAACTCCTACAGAAATGTTACTTATTCTAATTGGTTTGGTGACTATCAAGTTATAAAGTTACTTTCCCTTACAATGGTTTAAGTGATAGTATAGAAAATGTAAAGGGTGAACTGTGATTATGGCTATTGACAAATAGGATCAAATTTCTTCTTTACCCTTTCCCGAGTGCATAAAAAAGTTTTGTTAAATTGGTTTTCATTCCTTAAATCCCAACTTTAACCCATAAAAGAGTATTTCCCTAACATTTGCATCTCCCTATAAAGTACTCACACCATGCCCTATTGATCAATATGAATAACCTAGCTATTCCATCATTGCTCTTCTAAGACATTATGGAACACAGCACAATTAAACTACTCACTTGGGTATTGATCACATTCAAGATTAAAAATTAAAATAAATTTAGAAGGTTATTGATAACATTCAAGATTAAAAACCAATTTTTAAAACACTTTGTAATCCTACAAAGCCTACTCAACCGTTATATAAAAAAAAAAAGAATACTAAAAAAGCATTGAGAAAACACCACAAAACATCTATAAAGACAACTAAATCCACTATAGAGCCGTGTTTATAATGATAGAATAATAAGAGTACACAATGCTTAGCTTTCCCCCTTTTAAAGTACTGAGAATGCTTCCCCAAGAATATCTTAGTCCCCTTGCTACTTTTCTCAAGTATCTCCTCACTTCGCACTTGAAATTCTCTCCAAATCCCTCAAATGCTCTCCTACTCTCTCCTACAACAAAGCACTGAAAAAAGACTTCCAAAAAACAAAAAAAGACCATTTCTTCTCCACCAAAGAACCCCTTTATCAAGCTAAATAACTCCCCACATCATGTAGAAGAACTGCTAAAAATTGCTTAGGCAGTTTTGGGAACCTAGGCGCCTGACTCTTTATCTGTTAGTTTTGATAAGGGTGCCTTGACACCCAAAAATCTGAAGCTAAGGAGCTAGGATAGTGGCACCTTGGGGCCTACAAACTAGTGTGTAGGCACTGATCCCTCTTGATACTGCTAATATGCAAAGTACAATAATAATTCAGATTATATTTCACTTATATTTCCTTACTTTACGACAAAACCAAAAACTTGATTCTGAAGAAAAATAAGAATTTAACTTTAAATTTATATATATATATATATTGGGATACTACGCAAGTATATATATCATTATCAAGTAATATATGACTTTTTGATTAAGACCTGAATATCGAACCCATAGGGAATTTATACAATATGCATTTTTAGAAAACTTTCTATTTTTAAAAGAAATTGCTTAAACTGAATATGTTTTGCAGTAATAAAAATTCAAATATTTTTGGTATTTTTGAAATTTTGACAAAATAGTTACAACTTAAAAAGATAACTAGAGTTTTGTAGATGAAAAACACTTAATAAGAAAAATAATTTTTTATTATCATGAATCAGTAATAAGTATAGGAATTCTGTTGTGGAAGTATGCAAATTGAGTTGTGCCAAATATGAGCAATAATATTCCTTACCCTTACTAGAGTTGCTATAAAGAACATTGGGCAATTTAAAGTTTGAATAGTTCTAAAGACCGGCTAGGCAGGGAAGATACTAGCTCTCACTCTAGAGTTCCCTCGATTCCCTCAACCTGGGGGCTAACATTTCGTATCAAAACCTAAAATAATAAACCAAGTTGGGGGCTTTAACCCTCCCTTGATTCCCTCCACCTGGGGGCTAACATCTTGTATCAAAACCTAAAACAATAAACCAAACATCGATTCCCTCCACCTGGGGGCTAACATCTCGTATCAGATTGGCCAAATCGAGAAGTAAATCTCCACCTGGGGGCTAACATCTCGTATCAGAACCTAAAACAATAAACTAAGTTAAGGGCTTTAACCTGTCACTTTAAAGTCCTCTAACTCTACACCCTTCAATGAATATTTCCTTATGGCACTTAATCATATGAATTGCATTCTCATTCATACAAACTCATGTGATTCTTTCCAATTGTTGACTGAGATAGTACCAACCCGGTTCTTACATGTTCTCACAACAAATTTTAACATCTGGATTGGCCAAATCAAGCCATCCCGGTTCTTACATGTTCTCACAATAAATTTTAACATCTGGATTGGCCAAATCAAGAAGTCAATGAAGTGCATGAATTTAAATCATCACAACTTCTTCCAACATTAAAGATCAATACTCTCCATAATTTCCATCCAAAACTTTATTACTTATCATTTTAAGAAGAAAGATAAAGAAAACTACTCAGAATCCATGGAGAAACTAATTACTTATCATTTTAAGAAGAAAGATAAAGAAAACTACTCAGAATCCATGGAGAAAACAATTACTTATCATTTTAAAAAGAAAGATAAAGAAAACTACTCAGAATCTATGGAGAAAATACCTATCATTTTAAGAAGAAAGATAAAGAAAACTACTCAGAATCCATGGAGAAAAAACACACTTTAGTTTAAAAGTAGAAATCATTTTCAAACCAACAATAATTCTCAATTAAAACTAAAGAAGTCTCAAAACGATAAGATAAAAACTTATCTCAAGTTCTCCACTAAACTCTTGAAGTTCCTTTGAATCTCTTCTTCTTACAATCAATCAATATAAAATAATAAAAAGGATAAAATAAAAGTAAAAGTGGTGCATGAAAATCTCTCCAAACTAACTCCCTAAATGAAAACTTTCCAATACTTTCAGGACTCTTTTCAAAGTCCTCTCTTCTTTCTTTTATAGTTTTCCAAGAGGTGCCTTTGAAACTCTTTAAAATATGTCCAGATTCGATGTATTTCCCTAAGATATGCATCATTTTGTGATAATTTTCATCCATGGTGGTTATAACCACCTATTAAGCCAATGGGTACCACAAAAACCTCTTCAAAATTTGCAAAAATTGACTTTACTCGTCTAATAACTGCCACCGGTGCTTAAACGCGGGACCTCTGGTGCTTAGGCGCGGCCTTCTCTGTTTACCTGGCGCTTAAGCGCGGGATATGACGCTTAGGCGCCAAAACTCATTTGCACATTTTTCATCTTTTTGCTCCAAATTTGATCCTTTTTCACTCCTTTAAGCATTTTCACCCTTTTTACCTATATCTGCAAGAAAAACACAAAAATATCTTTCATTAAAGCACAATATCTAAAAAATAGGTATAAAAATGTGTCTAAAAACACTATATATTTTAGGTTTATCAAAATTCCCCAAACTTAAAATGTTACTTGTCCTCAAGTGACACTTCAAATTTAAAAAACTAAATATGTATGATATGTATATGAGTTTCTTTAGGAGTTACTAAAATTAGATTTAGAAATATAGTTGTCTAATTTAGAAAAAAATATTCAGTAAATGAGCTAACTTAAAGTTTAGAAATTCTTAAAGTTAAGAAAGATGAAAATATCAGTTTCTATCTAATTCAGAAATGTATTGTAGATTTTCCAAATTTAGAATTTAGTTCTTTTATTATCTCCACTTAAAAATTTTAATTAAAAAGTAATTTTACATACTATACTATATCTATAAGTGTAAGATTATCTCAAGTCCTTTAAGAAGATCAAATGTAGAACCAATTTTTGATTAGACACTAATCCTCATGCTTCTCCTTCCTAATTTTTTTCCCTCTTTTTCTTTTTCTTTTCTTTCTTTTATTTTTCTTTTCTTTTTCAAACAAGGATTACTAAGTTTGAATTCCACTTCTCCCTTCCTAAAGTAAAGCCTTGATATAAGTTTTCTACTTATAAATATAAAAATAGTTTTGAAAATTATTTTAATAAAAGAAATGTAAGTATTAAAAATAAATGTCTAAATTATCTAAATTTTTGAAAAAAATAATTTTTCTTACTAAAGATAGTTACTTATATTAATCATTTTCTCATCTAAAAACTTTTTAAATTTTCTTACTAAAGATAGTCACTTATATTAATCATTTTCTATACTAAAAATTTTTAACTTTAAAGTTTTTCTTCAACTAAAAATTTTAACTAAATTTTCTTACTCATTTCTAAAATCAAATTTTACTTCCCTAATTTAAAATTTTAATTAAATTTTCTTACTCATTTCTAAAATCAAATTTTAAAAATTTTAACTAAATTTTCTTACACATTTCTAAAATCAAATTTTACTTCCCTAATATAACTTCATATACATAAATTTTTTTCTTTTCAAATCAAATTCACTTGTAGCATATTTGAGAACAAATAAAATTCCAGTTTTTAAATGATTTTCATCCCCCAAACATAAATTTTTAATAGATTAAACAGTTTAGCATCAGATATATATAAGCAGGAATGAAAATTTAAAAATGACATGCTAACAAAAATTTTAAACCCTTAATTATACAAGTATAAAACTAAAAACGGGAGTAAAATTAATTTTGATCAAATTCTCTATATTTTCATTTTACTTTAACATATAGAGATTCAATAGACTTCTAAACAGTAGGTATAAACATAAAAGCAAACATACACACTACTGACATCACAATCTTAACATGAAGACAAACTTGCAAACATGATAAAAGAAAAATAAAGGGTAGCAATTTCTGAATTTCAAGTTTAAGATCTAAGCCTAGCAAGATTTTCTACTTTATAACAAATATGATTTTTAAGTTAAGTTCTAAACTAACTAAATCATAGTACTAAACACAAAACAATAGTTACTACCCTAAAATTTTAAAGATAAAATACTAACTACCACAAACGGCATAATAACAATAAAACATAAAAGTGCAAAACACAACATAGTCCAGAAAAACACATAGATGCAAATGTAGCAAGCCCATACCACATAATTCATACCATATTACAATCATTAAATAAATCTCTCGGATCTACTCTTTATCCTCAGAATCACCGTTGTACCATTTTTTTGCAGTCATAATCAGGATATCGAGGATATGGAGGAATATGTACTTCTTGGTCACCTCTACTCAGGCTCTCCAAAGATGAGTGGAATTTCTCTTCATAATCACTCTTCCTTCTATTATAACTATTAGTATGATCTAAAAAACACTCTAAATTTTGTACCTTATCAGCGGTAAAATTAATATTATCCATCATCTTTTGCAATAACTCATCCTGAGTCTTAGTAGACTCACCTCTAGATGTGAAGCACGTGAAGTAGATGGTCTATATGAAAAAGAAGCATAGGTAGCTGCAGCAGACGTTTTCATGCTATAGCTCTTGGAAAATCCTCCTCTCCAACCAAAAATTGAATGCTCAGAGTAAGTCTTCACATTCACCTTCGTGATGGGCTTTAGAGGTAACAAAACTTCCTCCAAACTATCATATTTAACCCCAGCCTGCTTGCACAAAGAAAAAAATCAACGAAGCAAATCCCAAACCTGCAGTTGCAACAACTGTAGTAGAACTGATGATAGTCTGACAGATCAAAGCTCCAATGTTGATGTGTTTTCCCTCTTGAATATAATAGTTCAACATCACTCTTTCTTTGGTCACTTCATTGAGATGATTGGTCAACGAGCGAAAATAAAATAGTGTCAGGCCTTTGAAGGTGCACATAACTTTGAAGTTGGGAAATTTACTCTCCTCTCAATGGTTATCTTCCAAAGTCTCTCCCGATAGTCAAGTATGAAATAATTTTATCTAACTCCGCTTCATTAGGACTATAATTTGCATAAAAACATAAAGTATCCGCTGGTAAATGGTAAAATAAGTTGATTCCTCAAACCATAACTCGATTGTCTTTAGCTTCAGGGAGATTTGCATAAAACTCCCTCACAACAGAAATCACTGTGACAACAGTGAAACAACAGAATTGTTCCCACTATCGACGAACAATTAAATCTCCACTCAAATTTCTAAAACATCGCTCTGGAATCAATTTTCGTGACTGTAAAGCGTCACTGTATCGATTTTGAGCCTTTAAACTAACAAATTTGCTCGAATCAAATAGTCTTTTCCTCTATTTCTCTTCATTCTTAGTGTCATCCTACAAAATTTATAAATTCCAAAAATAACTTCAAAAATCAAGTCTAAATCACTAAACTAAACTTCTAAAAGCACAAACTAAACTTCCCAAGCAATTTCCATAGATTTTTCCTCATTTTCACCATGAATGGTGAATTTTCAAATTTCTCCAAATGTGCTCAAAATACATGATGAAAATCTAAAATTTTTGCATAGAAGTAAAGCTCTTACCTTAAGGAATCCAAATCTAGCAAATTTTTCTTGATTCCACCAAGAAATCTCCTTTTAATGGTGTGCCCTAGCCTACAAAATCACGTTTTTGAGAGATAGAAGACGACGGGAGGCGTTAAAAATGGCATTTTCGGACCAAATTTTCACTTTTAACAGTTTGCAAATCAGTTTTCTTGAACCGACGCTTAAGCGTGGGTAAGTGGTGCTTGGGCGCCTGCCTCTCGGGTTAGCTTGCGCGTAAGCGCAATATGTGGTGCTTAGGCGCCACTGCATTATTTTCAAAATCTTCAAATTTAAGTAAAATGCATTAGTTGCCTAAGTAAACCACCCCTAAATTGTCTCATAGCACTTAATTGACTATTTCCAACTTCTTATAACTCCTCTCTATCTCAAAATTTTTCTTAATAACTATTTCAATTTAAGGCTAAAACACACAAAATTTTCACAAAAATAAACTTATATTAATTCACAAACAAGTACAAATACTATTGACACTTAATTCTCACTCCAAATAGTCTCGGATGAGAAAATTTTCCTAAGTACAATAAACTTAACACACATTCACAATTAAACACATAAGTAAAATAAACACAAACACATGTCTTAAACACTAAAAACACTTAAAAACAACAACTTTAATCACACAAAAATAAACATAGAACTTAATTCCATTCTTCATTAGAAGGAACAAATTCAGGTCTTTCATTAGTCCCCCCTAGAGCAACTGGAATATAAAGTTGATAAAACGGACGGTGGTGACGTGCTCTGATGCAATCTTCTTAAATCCAGTTTTGCTTAAGAAACATCTCCTTATCTGCTTCCTCTATATAACTAGTGTGGCTAAATTGTATTTTCAATTGCCATCTAATATGCTCCAAATGTGCATAAATTTCCAATACCTTAGTCTCTAGTACAGACATGGTATTTTCAATTTTGTTGATTTTCTCTAATATCCCTTCAATACTAATGGCTAAGAAACTGTTATACATCTCTTGTGCACTATGACTAATGAATTTCTTCCTCATGGTCTCTTCCTTCTTCTTCAAATCCATCTCCCATGAAGATCACATCTTAAAATATATCTCTCTTTTAGGCTTTAGGGTTAGAAATGATCTAGGATGAAATTCCTTCGCCAAACCCTTCTATTTATAGGCCTAAATTCTTCCAATAACTCCTATACACGTTTAGAAACTGCCAAGACACATTTTGGCAAACTTTTAGGCAGTTTTTCCTTCTAAAATATTAATTTTGCACATTTTTTTAAACTGTTGCGCTTAAGCGCCGGATTTAGCACTTAAGCGCGAGTGCACATTTTTGCACAAGTCAACTTAACGTCCAATTTCTCATTTTAGCATATCCAAATCACTAATTTAAGTCTTAAAATCAATACTAACACATACTAGTCTAAGAAATACTACCCCAATTTCATAAAACAATAAAAAAACAAAAACACACTGATACTTATGGGTTGCCTCCCAAAAAGCGCTTGGTTTTACGTCGTCAGCCTAATGTAACCAGTGCTTACTATGGTTGACCCAACATCATTCCATCATTAAACTTCTGCTGATCCCCTATATAATAAGGTTTCAGTCTATATCCATTCAATTTAAAGATTTTCTCAGATTTAGGATCTTTAATATCCACAGCTCCATAAGGATAAACTTTAATCACAATAAATCGGGCCCATCCACCTGGACTTAAGTTTGCCTGGAAATATTCTTAACCGTGAATTATATAGCAAAACTTATTGCCCTGGTTGTAAATTTTTAGTAAGAATCTTTCAATCATGCCACATCTTTATCTTTTCTTTATAAATTTTGGCACTTTCATAAGACTCATTCCTTATCTCTTCAAGCTCATTTAATTATACCACATTTTTATCTTTTCTTTGTAAATCTTAGCACTCTCATAAGATTCATTCATTATCTCTTCAAGCTCATTTAATTGCAATAATCTTTTCTCACCAGTATCTTTCAAATTATTATTAAACTCTTTAATTGCCCAATATGTTTTATGCTCAAGTTCAACTGGTAAGTGACAAGCTTTCCCAAATATTACCCTACATGGGTACATTCCTATGAGAGTTCTATATGCAGTCCT
The DNA here is from genome assembly GCA_002079205.1 of Phalaenopsis hybrid cultivar. NCBI lineage: Eukaryota > Viridiplantae > Streptophyta > Magnoliopsida > Asparagales > Orchidaceae > Phalaenopsis > Phalaenopsis hybrid cultivar. Next base: position 15,890 of record JXCR01132220.1, read on the forward strand.
ATAAACCCACAAAGCATAGTCAAGTTTGATTGACCAATCCATTTTTGTTGGATTCATAGATTTTTCCATAATTCTTTTAATTTTCTGATTGAATAATTCAATTAAACCACTTGTCTGAGGATGATAAGCAGTAGTAATCCTATGATTTATATGATATTTCTTTAAAATTTATCCATTATGTCATTTCTGAAATAACTTCCCCCCAATAATGATAACTCTTAGCATCCAAAATCTACAATATATATTCATTTTAAAAGATTTTGCAACACTTTGAGCATCACATCGAGGTAAAGAAACAGCTCTTATCCATTTGGATACATAGTCCACTGCTAACAGAATATATAAATTTCTGAAATATGGTATAAATGGTCCCATGAAATCCAATCCCCAAACATCAAATATTTCAACTTCTAGCATATAATTGAGGGGCATCTCATTTCTTCTAGATATTGCCTACACTTTGACATCTATCATAAGTTTTGATATAAACATTAACATCTCTAAAAATTGTAGGCCAATAGTTGACATCTATCACAAGTTTTTATATAAGCATTAACATCTCTAAAAATTGTAGGCCAATTTTAACTTACTTCTAGCATATAATTGAGGGGCATCTCATTTCTTCTAGAAATATTGCCTACTCTTTGACAGTCTAGCATATAATTGAGGGGCATCTCATTTCTTCTAAAAATATTGCCTACTCTTTGACATCTTATCACAAGGTTTGATATAAGCATTTAACATCGTAAAAATTGTAAGCCAATAAAATCCAGATTGTTAAATTTTTTATGTTGTTTTATCAACACCAAAATGTCCCACAAAATCAAAATTATGAAATTTTTGGATAATCTCATAAGTTTCTTCTAATGATACACATCTTCGGATAATCAGATCCTTTCCTTGTTTATATAAAAATGGGTCATCCCATAAATAAGTCTTAGCTTCAGAAATAAATTTCCTCTTCTGTTGGTATGTCATTCCATAGGGTATAATATCAATAACAATAAAGTTCACAATGTCTGCATACCACGGAACACGTCACTCATTAATAGTGAACAAATTTTCATCTAGAAAATGTTCATTAATTTTATTTTCAAAATAGAGTGGTTTTTCTAATTCAAGCTTAGACAAATGATCAACAATTTAATTTTCAATCCCCTTCTGATCAAATTCTTCATCAAAATTAAATTCTTCCAAAAGAAGAATCCATCTTATAAGTCTAGGTTTAGCATCCTTCTTTTTCATTAAATACTAAATAGCAGAATGATTTGTATGCACTATACAATGAGTTCCAATTAAATATGATCTAAATTTATCAAAGGCATATACTATTGCTGATAACTCTTTTTCAGTTGTTGTATAATTAATTTGTGTTTCATTAAGAGTTTTACTAGCATAGTAAACAACTTAGAAAATTTTATCATATCTTTGTCCTAAAATAAGTCCAATAGCATAATCACTAGCATCACAAATTAATTCAAATGGTTTTTCCCAGTTTGGTGAAACTATAATTGGTGCAGTGATTAATATTTCTTTTAATAATTTAGAAGCTTTTAGGCATTCCTCATCAAAATTAAAAATTGCATCTTTCTCCAATAAATGGCATAAAGGCTAGCAATCTTTGAAAAGTTTTTAATATATCGTCTGTAGAATCCATCATGTCCTAAAAAACTCACAATTTCCCTTACATTTGTTGGACAAGGTAAATTAGCGATCACCTGAATTTTAGCAGGATCTAGTTCCATACCATTTTCTGATATTTGATGACCTAAAATAATTCCTCCTGCTTCCATAAATTGGCATTTTTCTTAATTAAGGACTAAATTTGTTTCTTCACAGTGCTTAAGAACTTTGGATAAATGTTCTAAACATGAGTCAAATGAAGTTCCAAACACTGAAAAGTCATCCATAAAGACTTCAATACCACTTTCAATTAAATCACAAAAAATTTCAATCATACATCTTTGAAATGTAGCAGGGGCATTGCATAAACCAAACGACATTCTTCTAAAAGCAAAAGTACCAGACATTCTTCTAAAAGCAAAAGTACCATAAGGACTGGTAAACATTGTTTTCTCTTGATCCTCAGGAGATATTTGAATTTGGTGATAACTTGTATATCCATCCAGAAAACAGAAGTATTTATGCTCAGCTTGTCTATCCAACATTTGATCTAGAAAGGGTAATGGAAAATGATATTTCCTAGTGGCAAGATTTAATTTTCTATAATCAATGAATATTTGCCACCTTGTAACTTGTCTAGTAGGTATTAACTCATTATGTTCATTTATAGTTACAATTACTCCTTTCTTAGGAACGCAATGAATTGGACTAACCTATGCTCTATCAGAAATAGGGTAGATAATTCCAGCATCTAACCACTTTATAATTTCTTTCTTAACAACTTCTTTCATAACAATATTCAATCTCCTTTGTGAATCATCCCTGGGTTTGCAATTCTCTTCCATATGAATTCTATGCATACAAATTGAAGGACTGATTCCTTTAATATCAACAATTGTCCATCCAAAGGCTTTCTTAAAATTTTTCAAAATTTTCATCAACCTTTCTTGTTCTTCCATTATTAATTTTGAGGAAATTATAACAGGTAAAGTAGAGGAATCTCCTAAAAAGACATATTTTAAATGATCATGAAGTAACTTCAACTGTAGTTCTGGAGGTTTTTCAATAGATGGACAGAATGATTTAACTTTTTCTATCGTGTCCAAAACTTCTAAACTTTCTCGAACATAGTTTGAATCTTCCTTAAAAAGATCTTCACATTGATCTAATTTCTCTTCTTGCTAGTGTTCTAAATCTTTTTGTTCAAATTTTTCTTCATAATTAGTCTTGAAATGACATTCACTTAGATATCTTATTACATCCATTCTAAAACATTCATCATCTTTACCTTTTGCAGGGTATTTCATTGATCTTGAAATGTTAAAAGTAATAGCATGATCATTGACGCACATTGTTAATTTCTCTTTTTGCACATCTATCTTTGCTCTTCCTGTGGCTAGGAAAGGTCTCCCTAAAATGATAGGTATCTCTTTATCTTCCTCCCTATGGTTAGGAAAGGTCTCCCCAAAATGATAGTTATCTCTTTATCTTCCTCCATATCTAGCATAAGAAAGGTCTCCCCAAAATGATAGGTATCTCTTTATCTTCCTCCATATCTAGCACAATGAAATCAACGGGAAAGATAAATTTATCCACCTTCACTAGGACATCTTCTCTAACTCCTTTAGGGTATGTTATCAAATGATCTGGTAACTGCAGAGTTACAGTAGTAGGGGTTATTTCTCCTAATCCCATTCTTTTAAATACAGATAATGACATAAGCTTAATGCTTTCACCTAAATCACATAAAGCTTTCCCATAAAATCTGCTCCTATTGCACATGTAATTGTAAAGCTACCAGGATCTTTAAGCTTTTCAGAAAGCTTCTTCTGAATTATCGTACTGCACTCCTCACTAAGTACAGCAGTTTGATTATCTTCAAACTTCCTTTTTCTATTGAGAATATCCTTCATAAACTTTACATAGCTTGACATTTGTTTTAAGGCTTCAGCAAATAGAATATTAATTGTAAGCTTAATATTTCCAGAAATTTCGAAAATTGCTTATCCAACTTCTGCTAACGAAGTCTCTGAGGAAATGGAGGTGGTGGTTTTTCCAAATCAATTTTCAGTGGAGAAATAGGTCTCCCAAAATCTTTTGGAGCATCCTCTTTTGATTCTTCAATTTCTTCTCTCTTTACTTCAATTTATTTTTGAACCCGACCTTCCAACTCTCTTCCGCTTCTAAATTGAACGGTTTTTATTTGTTCTTTATTCTGGTCTTTTGTATTTGAGGAAATGGATCTGGTGGTTTTTCCAAATCAATTTTCAGCGGATAAATAGGTCTCTCAGAATCTTTTGGAGCGTCCTCTTTTAATTTTTCAATTTATTCTCTCTTTACTTCAGTTTCTTTTCAAACCCGACCTTCCAACTCTCTTCCACTTCTAAGTTGAACGGTTTTTACTTGTTCTTTATTCTGATCTTTTGGATTTGATTCAGTATTACTAGGAAGTGTTCCTTGGGATCTATTACTTAATGAACTTGCAATTTGCCAAAATAGATTCTCGATATTTTTAATTGTAGCTCCTTGACTTTGTAATTGATTTTCCATTAGTAACATCACTTTTTCTATGAACAACTTCTTCTCCTTAAACTGTGTATTGTTGTTGAAACCTGAAAGATAAGTAGATCTATAATTATTATTCCTTTGGTTGTTCCACTTTCCCAATGGGTTTCCTTGGTTGTTCCCCCATTGCAGATTATTGCCAACCGAATTGTTATTCTAATTAAAGTTGGGATAGTTCTTCCAACATGGGTTATAATAATTGGAATATGGGTTATTTTGCTTATTATTTATGACATTCAAAGTTTCTACTGGGTTATAATAATTAGAATATGGGTTATTTTGTTTATTATTTATGGCATTCAAAGTTTCTAATTGGATATGGGTTATTTTGCTTATTATTTATGGCATTCAAAGTTTCTAATGATGCTTGAGAATCTATGTCTAATGAATTCTTGGTTGAGAAAAATTCATTTCAAATTGGTCTAACTTCCTTGAAATTGCAGCAACTTAATTTGCTAACATAGTAAATGCATCTGTTTCATGAATATTTGCTACTTTCTTAGAATTTACCCTCTCAGAAGGCCGTTAAAAATTATTAGTAGCCATTTCTTCAATTAAAGCGTAACCGTCATGAAATGGTATTGACATCAATGAACCATTAGCAGTGACATCGATAATTAATCTAAGAGATCCAGCTAATCCATTATAAAATGTTTGAATTATTAACAAATCTGGTATAGCACGGTGTGGACACTTTCTTAAGAGTTATTTAAATATTGCCCATGCTTCATACATAGATTCCCCTTCAAACTGATTAAAAGAAGTAATATCATTTCTAAGCTTTACAGTTTTTTATGGCATAAAATATTTAGCAAGGAATTTTTGTGCTAAATCACCCCAAGTTCTGATAGATCCATGTGCTAACAAATTCAACCACATCTTAGTTTTATCCCTCAGTGAAAAAGGAAATAACCTAAGTCTTATGAAATCATCTAATACACCATTGTATTTAAATATAATGCACAATTCTACAAAATTGACAAGATGAAAATTTGGACCTTCAGTTGGTGATTCCCCACACTGATTATTTGATACCATTTGGATAATAGCAGGTTTAAGCTTGAATGAATTAGCTACTACAGTAGGTTTTTGAATACTACAATGAAGTTCATCTACAATAGGGTTGGCATAATCTCTTTAAAGGCCTAAACTCTTGATGAATTTTGGCATTATGTTTATTTTGGTATGCCATTTCTATAATTTTTTTGGATTTTTCAAAATTTATAATTTTTTGGTTTTTCTGATTATTTTATAGTTCTTTCTAATTCAGAATAGTAGGACAGTAGTCCTTCGGAACCTGAACTATGCATACACTAACATATAATAAAATAAAATAAAATTCAAAACACACACAGAAAATAAGATACAATACTTAAAGTTTAAATAAGACTTTCTAAAAATAGAAATTTTGCTTTCGATTCCCTCGCAACGTTGCCACCGAAAGAGAATTATTAGCCATTGTTTATGCTTTTGATAAGTTTAGATCATATTTGATTGGAACTAAATGTGTTGTGTATACTAACCATTCTGCTATTAAATATTTAATGAAAAAGAAGGATGTTAAACCAAGATTAATTAGATGGATAGTTCTGATGCAAGAATTTGATTTTGTGATAGTTGATAGGAAAGAGATTGATAATCAAATAATTGATCATCTATTGAGGTTAGAACAAGAAGAAATTATTGATTCTAAAAGAGAGATTAAAGATACTTTTTCTGAAGAACAACTTTATGCTGTAAAAGGATGGGAAATACCTTAGTATGCTGATATTATAAATTTTATTGTTAGTGGTATTTTACCATATGAATTGACAAGACAGTAGAAAAAGAAATTTATTTATGATGCATAATTTTATTTTTGGGATGACCCTCATTTATATGAACAATGTAAAGACTTAATTATAAGACGATGTATGCCTTATAAAGATATTCAGGAGATTATTAAAAAATATCATGATTCTGAATTTAGAGGACATTTTAGGAATGATAAAACTACTCAAAAAATTTTACAATCTGGATTTTATTGGCCTACTCTATTTAGAGATGTAAATATATATATAAAATCATGTGATTGGTGTTAGAGACTAGGTAATATTTCTAGAAGAAATGAAATGCCTCTAAATTTTAGGTTGGAAATTAAAATTTTTGATGCATGGGGATTAGATTTTATGGAACCATTCATACCTTCATTTGGAAATGTATATACATTGATTGCGATAAATTATGTTTCAAAATGGATAGAAGCAGTCGCTTTACCTAGATGTGATGCTCGGAGTGTTTCAAAATTTTTTTACTTAGGAATAATTTTTACAAGATATGTAATGCCGAGAGTAATCAGTACTGATGGAAGATCTCATTTTAGAAATGCAATAGTTGCAAGACTAGTGAAAAAAATATAATATAATACATAAAATTGCAACTGCTTATCATCCTCAGACTAGTGGTTTAGAGGAAGTATCTAATTGTGAAATTAAGAGAATTTTAGAGAAGAGTACTAATCCTAACAAAATGGATTGGTCTATTAGATTAGATACTGCATTATGGGCATATATGATAGCTTATAAGACACATATGGGAATGTCCCCATGTAGATTAATTTTTACAAAAATTTGTCACTGGCCAGTTGAATTAGAATATAAAGCTTATTGGGCGATAAAAGAATTTAATTTTAATTTGAACGAAGCTGGTAAGAAAAAAATTTTGTAATTGAATGAGCTTGTGGAAATTAGGAAAGAATCTTATGATAATGAGATGATTTATAGGGAAAAAATGAAAGAATGGCATGATCAGAAGATAGAAAAAAGAGAATCTAAACCTAAACACGAAGTTTTATTGTATAATTCAAGATTGAAATTATTTCCTGGAAAATTGAAGTCTAGGTGGAAAGGGACATTCAGAGTTATAAAAGTCTATCCCTATGGAGCAGTCAATATTGAAGATCCTAAGACTGAAAAAATATTTAAAGTAAATGGGCACGGATTGAACCTTATTTTGATGGTCATAGATCAAATTTTAAAGAGACTATGATGTTGAATCACCCAGAATGAGACTGTGAATGTCAGATTGATGATTAAACTAAGCGCTTTATGGGAGGTAACCCAGATGTATCGTTGTTTACTTTGATTTTTGATTTTTTGTTTAAAATTATATATATATATATATATATATATATATATATATATATATATATATATATATATATATATATATATATATATATATATATATATATATATAT
>JXCR01132220.1:23543-38052 GCA_002079205.1 Phalaenopsis hybrid cultivar
TATATATATATATATATATGTTTATATTTTATCTCTTTATGTAATCCGTGTATTTAAGAAAAATGTTTAGAAACATCTTTATTTGCCTAGTTATGAAAAGACTGAGAATTTATTTGATAAAAATCAAAAAGGCCAAATTTTGGAACTGCCGCATGAAGCTCCAATTTCTAGAGAGCTGGCGCATGATACACCAGATGGGCGCATGATGCGCTGTGGAGACGAAAATGATGAAAAACGTGTCAAATGACAGTTTTTGGTGGTTTTTGGTGGGGACACCTTCAAATAACTCCTAAAAACTGACTCCAAGACATATTTTAAGTAGGAAAACAAGGGAAGAGTCACCACTTTTCAATTCCCATGGCTTCCTACTCTAGAAACTTCGCTAGATTTGAAATTTTCAAAAGAAGAAAGTTCATCAGTTTTGACGCACAAAAGTTGCATGATCAAGTTATAGTGAAGAAGTGGCTTATCTAAGAGAGGGGATTTGTGCATCAAGGATTCAACTCACTGAATACTCGAGTTGAAGAAGTTATTGCGTAAAAGCGTTGGGAAGTGCTTTGCTACACTACAGCCGTTGTAGTCTTCCCTGTGGTGAAAGAATTTTATGCAAATCTTCAAGGGATCAACAAAGGAATGATCTATGTGCGAGGAAAGTTTTTGCAATTTGATCCTTCAATAATCATTGAAATGTTTATGATCGAGAATGTGCATGTCTGCCACTATGCAAATCTTACCTCTACAAAAGACAACATGAATGAACTCTACCGTTACCTTACGGATGAAGATGCTAATTGGGAAGCCCGAGATGATGTGAATGTGAGTTTTTCTTCAACATTATTAAATCCTACTTCAAAGGCATGAAATTCTTCATTTCCTCAAAATTAGTGCCTAGTATAAAAATTAGTAAGGTTATGAAGGAGAGTGCTATTTTGAATTACTGTATTTAAACTAGAAAACCTATTGATATTGGAGCCATAATTGTGAAATCTATTTTGGTTTTGAATGTGAATGGATCTGCAACTGGATTGGGACACCCATATGCTGTTTTCCAACTCTGCAGCCAATCGCAAGTACCTTATCAAAGTTGGGAGAAAGTATTACGACCTTGGAAGTCGATGGATCCTGAAGTTTACTGTAGTTGCATTGGAATGGGAGATGAAAATATTATGGATGTATTAATGGATCAAGGATCTCAGAATTCATCACCTATTCAGCCCTACTACAACTCGAGTGTATTTTTAAAGAGAATTCAAAAGATTAAGAGAGAGATACATAATCTTTTGCATGTAATTGAGAATATTTCAGAAATGCTGGATCACTTTGATTGGAGACTAAAGGAATATTTTGAACATATCGGGCATATTGAAGATGGTTCGGTACGTATGTTCAAGAAGCATGCATTGATTGAGGAAGAAAATGTAATTGATGAATTTCCATTTATACCCTTCTACAATCTGTATGTGTACTACTAGTCTATGGGAGATCTCTAGGAGAACAAGAGTGATGAAGATGAGTGAAGCTAAATTAAGCACAGAACATTTTTTCTAGTATTCTTTGTTATAGTTTCTTATGTTGGATTGCTTTAATTTAAGTTGTTGCACTATCTATGTTATTTGCTTTGAAGTTTGATGTTTAGATTTCAGTGTTTAGGAAGTTGGTTTGCTTTAAAACACTAAATTTGTTATGTGTTGGCTTGAAAAAGGTTAGTTTGTAATAACTCAAATTTTGTATGTAAATATGAGTTTTTGTTGTTTGTGAAAATTTGGTGTTAGTTTGATGTTTAATTATGCTTAGAAAGGTTTATTTGAGTCAAATACAAGTTGATGTAAAAAGGTATTGAGCAGATTTCTATAGAAACCGAAATTGTAGAAAAATACGCTATGGCACATGATGCGGCAACTTACAGAGCCTTGGCGCATGATGCACCAAAAGTTCGAACATGCTATATTGCATAGAAAACAGTGAGATCGCATGGACAACCTCCATTTTTGCCTCTTGAGTCATCTTCTACCTTGAAACCTTGGTCTAGGGCATCACATTGTAGGCTAAAGAGAAGGATTTGGAGGAAAAAAATCATAGATTTCATTTTCTCTTAGTAAGAGCTTCACTTTTACTTAGAAATTTTTTATTTTCACCATAGATTTTGGGAGATCTGAAAAATGGAATTTTTGATGTAAGTGCTTGAAGAAAACTCATGGTGAAAATATTCTTACCAAATAATCTGGCTTAGGGAGTTAGATTTTCGATTTAGTAATTTATGTGGAATTTATTTGGATTTTTGTAGAATTTCCAATGGCTCCCCGGGTTAAGCAAGGAAGACTATCCGATGACTTTGATGCTTGACGATTTGTTAGTTTCAAAGCCCAACAAAGTTACAATACGTTATTTTAGAACAAAAGAATGATCGGGGAACGGGCATTTGCAAAATTGAGAGGCGAGGTTGAGAGGTTGATGCACGCCAGAAATTGGAAGCGATTCTGCTACTTCACTGCTATGACGATCGTCCCTATGGTCTGAGAGTTTTATGCAAACTTGAAATTCACTAATGGAGATCACATTTTGGTGAGAGGTACGCAAGTGGAATTTACCTCTGAAAGGATCAATGCATTTTATGGGCTTAGAAATGTCTTCCATGATGAATATGCCACTTTTTCTATTATTGATTCATCACCAGAAGAAGTTATTGCCCTTTTGACTGATGGAAGAGGAGAGTGGAAAATAAAGAATAATAAGATAGTTAACTTCCCTGCTTCCATGTTAACTATTCAGTAAAAAATATGGCATCATTTCATCTCTGCCAGACTTTTACCTACAAATCATCTTGTTGAAGTTACAAAGGATCATGTTGTGTTGAACTATTGCATTCAGAACATGAAGGAAATAGCGTTGGTACACTTATAGTTCATCACGCTTGAAGTATTGCTGGTAGTTCTACTGCTGGTGGTTTGAGATATTCTGCCCTGATTTTCACTCTATGTGAACAATCAGAAGTTGAATCCCATAGAAATGAAGAGAGTCCACAACCTTAGAATCCAATTGGGAAGCAAATGATTCAAAGGGTAGAATCATTTGTTGAGTCTAGAAGTAAAAGAAGGGATAGGCCCTCTACATATGTTGTAGGGGCATCTACTTCTAGTTCTGCATCATTGGAAGGTGTTATGGACCAGCTTATGATTCAACAATATGATATTATTAATATATAGACTCGGTTGGGAGAGACAGATGCAAGAAATGCATATAATGATGAATATCAGTAGAGAAGAGTTGAACATGATATAGATTTTGAAAATGCTATGGTTAGGCTCTTTATTGGTGAATCTAACGTGAACTTTCCTGTTTGCCCAGCTTTGTTCTCTATGCTCCTATCTGTGATGAAAATTACAAAGCAAGAGAAGAAGAAGAAGATGATGATGATGGAGTGGAAGGATATGAAGATTGATATTTTGTGAGTCTTGCTTATTTATTTTTGATGTGTTTATGTTTGTATTAGGATGTACTTTTATTTGGAAAACTTGTTGTAGTAACAAAACTTTTATGTTGTGTTGTGAACTTGTAGTTTGTAATATAATTGTAGACTTTCAATTTTTTGCATTTTTAGTATTTTCAATTTTTTTTTTCAATTTTTGTATTTAAGTGTTTAATTCTCAGTAAGTTCTTTAAAATATATTATGTTTTATTTAATGCTTCAAATCCTGCATGTAGTTTTATAGTTAGTGCTTGCAGTATACAAAACCAACTTCAAGTTCAGAAATCCTCTACAGTTTAGTTTTTATTTTCATTCATTTACTGTTTTCTTTCACCAACTAAAATTTTGTACTAAAATGTTTTTAAAATCATTTAAATATTTAAGTTTGGGGGAAAAGAAAATTTTCTTTTGAAATGGGGAAGACTAAATTTTATTTGTCCTTAAGTAACTATATTTTTCAAAATTTATTTAACATGACGGGATATTAAGATTTGAATTTAAATGACTATACTTATGTTTATAAATATTATATAAATTTAGGTAAAGATTTTTAATAATGAAGATCAATTCTAAAGTTAAAGTTATTTGGTATGATAGGATAAGACTATGTTTTTCTATTTTAAGTAAGGGAAAATTGTATTTTTAAAGTGTTAAGAATTTTAGAGTTTCACGTAAGAAGAAAGGAATGAAACTTTATAAAAAATCATATACTGGTATAACTTTATTAAGTAAGAAGGGGTGTGGAGTTTTGACTTTAAGAACATGATGGTGAAGTTTAAAATTATTAAAGGCTATCCAGATATAGTAATCCTCATCAAAGAAAAAAAAAGAGAAAAGAAAGGATTAAAAGATCCTAAGAGAAAAAAAAAATAAAAGAAAAGCAAAAAAAATTAGGTGAGGAGAAGCTTGAGGAGATGCCGAATAAAAAATTGGCTTCACTTGAATCAACTTAAGGAAGTAGCTTTATTATACTTTCTAAACCTGTATTGAAGTATTAGTAGCATTTCTAGTAAAGGTTTTTTATGAAGTTCTTTTTCATATGAATGTTCTAAATGTCCTTAGCATGATAAACTGCAACTCTTCTTGAAAAGAATAGAGATTCAGTAATCTTAAATTTGATTACTAGATATTCCTAAACTTGGAGTTTGAACCTAATTTATTAAATTTTTTTCTTAAATTTTGTTATTCTATTTATTGAACTAAAGTATAGAAGTGATAAGTTAAACTCTATTCTAAGGACATATGCTTTTATGTAATAAAAGTGTCATTTAAGGACAAGTAACATTTAAGTTTGAGGGATTTTGATTTTAAAAAATAATCTACTTTTTTAAGTACCCTTTTTATATCTATTTTTGGTGATATTGCACTTTAAGGAAGAGTATTTTTATGTTTTTGTTGTAGGTATTTCATTTTTAGGCATTTGGAGCAAATATGGCAAAAATAGCAAAATTTGGAGTAAAAACAGCCAATTTTGGGGTTTGACGCATGATGTGCCAAACTGGTGCATTATGCGCCAAAGTCCAGAGCGCTAGCACATGATGCTCCAGAGTGGCGCATGATGCACCAGATGTGAATTTTTCAAATTAAGGTAGTTCGAGATGAATTTTGCTCGAATTTTCAAAGGGATACTTGTTCTATGCACCCCATGGAGTGATTCAATGCATGTGGATACTTTGGAAGGTTCCAATTTGAAGGGATTTGAATCTTGGATTAACGAGGCACATCTTTTGAAATTCAATGTTTTGACTTTTTAATTTTAGAGGGAATTGAGATTCTTTTAAGAAGAGAGAACCAGCCAATGAAAGAGAATCTCTAGAGAGAGTAGAAGGGGGGACGAAAAGTTAAAGAGAGAGAGAGGCGTGAGTTAGAGAGAGAAAGGTGGAGATTTTCTTCTAGGGTTGTAAGAGTAGAGGGAAAGTGAGAGATTTCTTCTTCATTACACTTATAAGAGACCATTGGGAGAGATTGTAAAGAGAGAACTTCTAGGGATTTGCTTGGGAAGGACTGTGAGATAAGTTGTATTTATTTATTTCTTTTATTTGTAAACTTGTTTTCATATATGAAATCCGTGTTTTATTGCATAATTCTCATGAATTCTGAGTAGTCTTCTTTATCCTTCTCCCTACTTTGAATAAAATGTTTTGTGAGGAATTGATTTTGATTTCTATGATTTTAAATGTCAATAATTTGTGATGAATTGAACTCCGATCTTCATTTACTTTTCATTCTGGTCGATTGAATTATTAAAATTTGTTGAGAATTATATGTTCTAGAAATGGGATATGATTTCTACAATAATGGGAGAATCACATTTAATTTCATGGGAGAGTATTTCATTGATGGGATTGAGTGCAAATAAATAAGGAAATATACTTTGATGGATGTAGAATTGAAAAATTTTAAGGTGATAGATTAGAATCCCCAATTTGGTTCAGCTAATTGGAAACTAATGCGAGCATGTTAGCCCTCAGGGGAGGGAGTAGTGGGAGCTCTGGAGTGACAACTGGTATCCTCCTAGCCTAACCACAGAATTAGGGACCAAACTATGGATTAGTCAATGTTCTTTATAGCGCTCAGAAGAGGGTAGAGAATAGGATTGCTCTTATTTGGCACAAAACAATTTTTAAATATATTTTACAAATGATTTCAATTTATTCACAAGCTATATTTTCATTGTAAAGGGGAAGGATGCTTTCACATACTTGAACTTTCCGTCAACAAAAACCTTTATTTTATGTTAGTTATTTACTTTTTAAAGTTTAGCATTTAGTTTAATTTACTTGTTATTGTCGTACCTTTGCATAGTTAGTAGCATTTCACTTAAGTAGTTTAATTTCAAACTTAGCACTTCAATTTGTTTTTATATTATAATAGAATATAAATAACTAGCTTATATATATTTCGAGCTTCTTTGAAGGATTGATATCTAGGACTCCATTAAAGTCCTATATTACTTGAGTGATACTTATACTTACGTAGTATGTAAATAGGAATTGGATTTTAAAGAGATTTTTAAAGATAAATTAATTTCTTCAAAATTATATTATAGTTTGGGTTACATTACATCGTTATTATTAAGCTTAACAAATTCCCGCCGCATCACCAACTGAAGATCCTAGCTTACATCTTGCTAGTTTTCTTGAAATATGTGCTAGTTTCAAATACTATGGAGTTTCTAATGATGCTGTCATGCTTAGAATTTTTCCTTTTTTATTAAGGGGGCAAAGCTAAAGCTTGGTTAAATTTATTAGCACTTGGATCTATCCGAACTTGGGAGAACTATCATAAAAATTCTGAGCTAAGTATTTTCTACCCTTGAAAACTACTAAGCTTAGAAACGATAATACATCATTTTTTCAGTTCGAAGGGGAATCGATATATGAAGCCTGAAAATGATTTAAGGATCTCCTTAGGAGATGTCCACACCTTGCTTTACCTAATTGGTTAATAACTCAAACTTTTTACAATGGATTAGTAGAATCACTCAGATAAATTTATAGAAGATGTATTAGTAAAAGTGGATAAATTTATTTTTCCTGTAGACTTTATTGTATTAGATACAGAGTAAGATAAAGAGATTCCTATTATTTTTGGGAGACCATTTCTTGCAACAGGGAGAGCTGTGATAGATGTGCAAAAAGGAGAATTAATAATGAGAGTCAATGATCAAGAAGTAACATTTAATATAGCTAAAGCTATGAAGTATCCTACGATAGAAAAAGATAATGAATGTTTTAGAATGGAAGTTACTGATTATCTAAGTAATGAGAAAATTAAGGGAATGTTTGATGAAAAATTAAGGCAAGAAGAGAATTTTGAGAATGAGAATGAAAAAAAAGAAGAAAATTTAGATTATGTTCAGGATAAATTTGAAATTTTAGACCTTTTGGAAAATGATAATAAAAATCTTATTTCTTCAAGTATTAAACCACCTGAACTTGAACTGCAGGTACTACTTGCCCACTTAAAATATGTGTTTTTAGAAGATTCATCTATATTGCTTGTTATTATATCTTCTGATTTAACTGAAATTCAAGAATAAAAATTAGTAGAAATGTTGAAAAGATATAGGAAGGCCTTTAGATGGACTTTAGCAGATATTAAAGGAATCAGTCCTTCAATTTATATGCACAAAATTATATTAGATGAATAATATGAACCTAAAGTTGATCCTCAGAGGAGATTAAACCTGATAATGAAAGAAGTTGTTAAAAAAGAAATCTTAAAATGGTTAGATGCTGGAATGATATATCCTATTTTAGACAGTGCTTGGTTAAGTCCGATTCACTATGTTCCAAAGAAAAGAGGAGTGTTAGTTGAAGAAAATGAGAAAAATGAATTAATTCCAATAAGAAAAGTTACTAGCTGGCAAATTTGTATAGAATATAGAAAATTAAATATGACCACCAGGAAAGATCATTTTCCTTTACCATTTCTAGACCAAATGTTAAATAGATTTGCTGGAAAAAAATATTACTCCTTTCTAGATGGATGTACCAGGTATTATCAAATTTTGATTGCTCCCAAGGATCAAGAGAAAACAACATTTACAAGCCCTTATGGAACATTTGCTTTTTGTAGAATGCATTTTGGATTATGTAACGCACCTGTGACATTTTAAAGATGTATGATGTCAATTTTTTGTAATTTAGTTGAACGTGGAATGAAAGTATTTATTGATGATTTTTTTGTATTCGAAACTTCATTTGATTTATGTTTAAATAATTTAGAAAAAGTTTTGGAACTTTGTGAAAAAGTCAACTTAGTATAAAATTAGGAAAAATGTCAATTTATGGTTGCAAAAGAAATTGTACTTGGGCATAAAACTTTTGAAAATGGCATGGAATTATATCCAACAAAAATTTAAGTTATTGTGAAATTATCGCCTCCTACTATGTTTAGAGGGGTAAGAAATTTTCTAGGACATGCTGGTTTCTACAGACGTTATATAAAATTTTTTTTCAAAAATTACTAAGCCATTATGCCAACTTTTAGAAAAGAGTACGAAATTTAATTTTCATAAGGAACACATGAAAGCATTTGAATTATTAAAAGAAAAATTAATCACTGCTCCTATAATAATTTCATTTGATTGGGAGAAACCATTTGAAATAAAGTGTGATGCTAGTGATTATGCTATTGGAGTTGTTTTAGGACAAAGGAATAATAAAGTTTTTAAAGTAAAATATTATGCTAGTAAAACTCTAAATGATGCTCAAACTAATTACACCACTTCTGAAAGAGAGTTATTAGTTATTGCTATGCCTTTGATAAGTTTAGACCTTACTTAATTGGAGTTAAATGTATAGTGCATACAAATAATTATGCTATCAAATATTTAATGCAAAAGAAGGATGCTAAATCGAGATTAATTTGATGGAAACTTCTGATACAAGAGTTGGATTTTATGGTAGTAGATAAAAAGGGAACTGATAATCAAATTGTTGATCATTTGTCTAGATTAGAACAAGAAATATTAACTAATTTTGCAAATGACATTTTAGAAACTTTCCCCGATGAACAATTGTATAATATTGATATAAAGAATATGCCATGGTATGCTCATGTAGTAAATTATATTGTGAGTGATATTCTACCACCAGATGTAAAGAATCAACAATTAAAAAAAATTATTCATGATTCAGGATTCTATTTTTGGGATGACCCACATCTATACAAACAATGTAAAGATTTGATCTTTAGAAGTTGTGTGTCTTACAAAGAAACTGAACAAATAATTGAACGATGTCATGATTCTGAATTTTGAGAAAATTTTTGAACTAGTATAACTGCATATAAAATTTTGCAAGCTGGATTTTATTGGCCTACTCTTTTTAGAGATGTTTATGAATATATTAAAACATGTGATCGATGTCAGTGAGTAGAAAATATTTTTAGAAGAAATGAAATGCCTCTAAATTACACATTAGAAGTTGAAATTTTTGATGTATGTGGATTAGATTTTATGGGACCATTTATGCTTTCATTTGGAAATTTATATATATTGATTGTTATTGATTATATGTTCAAATGGATTGAAGCTATTGTTGTACCTAAATGTGATGCTCCAAGTGTTTCAAAATTTTTAAATAAAAATATTTTTTAAGATATGGAATGCTGAGAGTGATAATTACGGATTGAGGATCCCATTTTAGAATAAGAGGATCATGAAATTGATTAGAAAATACAATATTATTGATAGATTTTCTATTGCTTATCATCCCCAAACTAATGGTTTAGCAGAAATATTAAATCGTGAAATAAAGCAAATTTTAGAAAAAGATGTAAATCCTTATAAATTGGATTGGTCTGCTAGATTAGATACTGCACTATGGGCATACAAACTATCTATAAAACTCTTATTGGAATGTCCCCATATAGCCTTATTTTTGGTAAAACATGTCACATACCATTAGAGTTGGAACATAAAGCATTTTGGGCTATTAAGAAATTTAATTTTATTCTAAAGGATGTTGGTGAGAAAGATTATTGCAACTCAATGAACTTGAGGAGATTATAAATAAAACATATGATAATGCAAAAATTTATAAAGAGAAAATGAAAATATGGCATGATCAGAGGATTATAAAAAAAAATTTGAACCTGGACAAGAGGTTCTATTATATAATACTAAATTGAGATTATTTCTAGGAAAACTAAAATCTAGATGGTTTTGACCATTCAATGTGATCAAAGTCTATCATTATGGAACTGTTGTAATTAAGGATCCTAAAATTGGAAAGATATTTAAAGCTAATGGACATCGATTGAAACATTATTATGAAGGGCACATGTCATAATTTAAAGAAATTTTGATGTAGAGTCATCCTAAATTAACATTGGTATGTCAGACTGACGATGTTAAACCAAGCAGTTTGTGGGAGGCAACCCTGATACATACATATATATCTATATATCATAGTATTTTGTTTAATAATTGTTCTAAGTTTTAAGAAATAAATATAATTTTAGAATCCTACATAATCTTAGATATCATTAATCAAGACAAATATTCATATTGGACGAAAATTTGGAAATGAGTTGAACCAAAGATGAAGCATACACAACTATGTATTTGGCGCCGACAACACCCTTCTATGAAGCCATGGCGTCGACAGCGCCATCGGGGGCGTCGATAGCGCCGAGTACGGTTTCAGCAATTCAGGAAGATTTTGGTAGACTTTGGCGGGATTGCACTTCAAAATAACTGCCTTAAGGTCTTTTAAAGGCATGAAAACCATTTTGGATGACCAGAAACTTCCAGATTTTGAAATCTATGACTTCCAATTCTAGAAACACTTCAAGATATGAGGTTTTCAATCGAAGAAAGTTCATCAGTTTTGATATGCAGAAATTATACGACAAAGTCATTACGAAGAAGAGACTTATCAAGGAAAGAGGCTTTGTCAATCATGGATTGAGTAATCCAAATTCACAGATTGAGAAAATCATAGTATAGAGATGTTGTGAAGTTCTATGCTACACTACCACTGCAGTAGTTGTTTTAGTGGTGAAAGAATTCTACACACCGACTTGGAATTAACCAAGGAGTCATCTTCATTCCAAGTAAGGGCATGTCGGCTATTTTTCTTTCAAAAATAAGATTTTAAAATTAAATTTGGAATTTAATATATATGTATATATATATATATATATATATATATATGTAATGTATATTGTACTTTTAATTTTGTGAAAAATGGTATCTTTTATTTTTGGAAAATAATGAGACTAAATAGATCTCATATATTTAATAGTTTAAATAGCTGAGTACGATATCATAAATGATATATCATCTTTAAAAATGAACGTATCACTTATCGGTAAGCTTAACTATTTAAACTTAAAAGTTTATGACTCTATTTTGGTCCGCAAAATTTATAGCCGACAAATTCCCCTATCTAATACATAGATTAGAAAGGGTTTAGATTAATCTGGGTTCTTAAATTCCCTATAGGAGCAAGCCCCTATAATTAATTACATCTTAGACAACCAAAATTACCTAAGAAAACTCTCAATAATGATCAGAGGTTTCGTCTTCAAGAATTTAACATTCAAGTTTCTACGATTGTTCATAGGAAAAGTCAAATGGGATAGGTTCAAATAGGAACAATTATTTTTCAGAATCCAAAGGAATGAAAAGTAGGAGATGTCAAAGACACTGAAGGAGATTCAGTGACATCTCAAACTAATCTACGGTTTGGCTTTACGTCTTTGAAAGAGAAATTATTTGATGTTTTAGTCCTGCAAATTATTTAGATTTTCAGGACTTATATCTGTACATCATATGCAAATAACCCGAAAAAAAGTGAGGATTTATGTCATATTAAACGACGACCTCGGAAAGCCAAAAAAAGTTTAGGACTTATATCATACGATATAAAAAAAATCTTAGAAAGCCCTAAAAAATAATGTGAGGATTTATGTCGCGCCAAACAAACAACCTCAACGTCCTATGAGTATGTTATTTAAATTTATCAAAGTTCTGCATAAACTCATCCTTCAGTCTTTGATAGTTGTCCCGATCGTTGTCCGGAGATGAATCATCAACCGACCACGTCGTCATCTTGTTTCGAGAAGGGGAGAAAGAGAAGAGAGAATAATAAAAAAAAATCATGCCTCGAACAGCCTATCCTAGAGGATTACACAAACATACTAGAAAGGTAGCAACTAAAGCATGAATACTGGTAAATGTATACAGTACAACAAAGAACAGACAAGAAGACTATGCTGCAAGGGGTGATAGGAAAGTGCATGAGATATATAGCGAAGTATAGTACGATACAAAATAAAAGAAAATATGCAGAAAATAAAGTACAAAAATTAAATAAATAAAAACGTACCTGATCAAATTCTACTAAAGCTTCAAAGCAGATTGCAATCGTATGATATAAATGGGTTAGGTAAATATTTGCAGATTGTAAAGGAAAGGTTAAAAGATGAGCATATGAAAGTCTCAAGATGAGATATTAGATTTCAATTTGGGGATAGGCTCAGACTAGACCCCTTTTCTCTCTATCTCAATCCCACAGGCAACTGATATATCGAGGTCAACCTATCAACATCAACTAGAGGCCACCAACGAATCACCCCTATAATCAGACAGTCTTAAACTCTATCATTTAAAGTATGTGTGAATGGAGTAGTATCTGAACTCCTCAAAGTATGGTGCACCTATATGTGAAATGTAGTATCTGAACTCATCAAAGTGTAGTGCACTTATATGTGAATTGGAGTATCTGAACTCATCAAAGTGTAGTGCACCTATATATGAAATGGAGTATCTGAACTCATCAAAGTGCAGTGCATCTATGTGTGAAATGGTGTATCTTTCGTGCAAGGCGTACTGTGTGGCATTCGTTATATACTATCTGAGGTGCAATATGCTATTTGTGATCTAGTGTGTGAACTGTATAGTGTGTATGTGAGTGTAGTATCTATATTTTTTTTGTGTGCAAGTGTAATATCTGTGTAAAACTCGTAGTATCTGTCCTTTCCTAAGTGTAGCATCTGTGTAGTGCTGTAGTATCTGTCCTTTTGTGATTATTGTTTCTCGAAACTTTTGGAAAAGGGTTAGAGTTGTAAATGATATAGGGGTGAAAGGGCATCGCACTAATTAAATGTTGATTTTATATTTCAGCTATAAACTAAGCTGTCAAATGGTTCTCTTGCATCATTGCCTGTTACCCCTCGTCTCGAACTAATAGGCCATCTCTATATTTCATATGCTCATTCAAGAAATTTTTCATATTCTGTATCAAGAGAAATGAAAGAAGCATCTATGTAAGCATTTCTATAACATCCACCTTCTACCTTTAGGTTCAAATTGTAAACCTGTACATATGATTGTTACATGCTCTATCAACTTGTCAAGGAGAAACACATTGTTTCCAAGTTCAAACTTACGAAATTTATGTAAACATAAAATTAATTCCAATAAGAGATTAAAATTGGCTCTAAACATATCTTCCAAAAAATTAAAAAAAATTTCCAACGGGTATTCAAATAAGGAGCAGCAAAGAGGACCACAACCAAGTCCCCAAATATATTTTTCATGCCATAAAAAACTGATTTCTAGCAATACTCGAACGAGGGGGCATCCCAAATATATTTTTCAACCCATAAAGACTGATTTCCAGAATATATTTAAATAAATGGGAGCAAAGAGGGCAAGAACAGAGGTCCACACATACTCCTCAAACCAGAAAAGTGATTTCCAATATACATTTAAACGAAGGGAAACAAAGAGAGCAAAAATCGAGCCCCACATATACTCCTCAAACCAGAAAAGTGATTTCCAATATGCATTTAAACGAAGGTAAATAAAGAGACCAAAAACCAAGCCCCACATATACTCCTCAAACCAGAAAAGTGATTTCCAATATGTATTTAAATGTAGGGAAGCAAAGAGAGCAAAAACCGAGCCCCACATATACTCCTCAAACCAGAAAAGTAGTCTCCAATATGTATTCAAATACGGGCAACAAGAGGAGCACAAAACGATGCCCATAAATATCAAATAAATCCATGTGCGTGTCGGCACTATTTTTGGTGTGGGGTTTGCCCGTAAGAAGCTGTCGGTCATTGGAATTGAAATCCCGCTGCCCGCTTCGGAAGGACGTTTAAAAAGTTGGGTTTTGAAAAATATGAAGTCAAACTGACTCCATAATTTTCATAGTTTAGATGAAAGAGCGCTTTACCTCAAATCTTCTAAGGATAAACACAAGAATTGAGGGTGAGGCTCGATCAAATAAACTAAAGAAAGTTATGAGGATAAACACAAGAATTGAGGGTGAGGCTCGATCAAATAAACTAAAATATATCTATCTCGAAGGATAAACACAAGAATTGAGGGTGAGGCTCGATCAAATAAACTAAAGATATCTATCCCGAAGGATGAACACAAGAATTGAGGGTGAGGCTCGATCAAATAAACTAAAGAAAATTATAACATCCGTTTGGTTTGCGAAACCAATGTATTGGCCGACAAATTCCCCTATTAAATAGGGTTTATATTATGCTGGGTTCGTTATGCTGGGTTCG
>JXCR01132220.1:42212-88566 GCA_002079205.1 Phalaenopsis hybrid cultivar
AGAGGTGTAGCCTCAATCAGAGATTCTTCACACCTTCGCTATACTCTAAAGAGCTTAGGGATGAAGCCTCTAGCTCTGGTGTAAGGCCTATGTATGATTTCGACCACAGCCGATTTTGGGTGTTGGTCTAGAGCTATGGTAGAGGCTCTCTGGAAGGGGGATTTGATGGGGCTTTGGCTTCTTTCACTCTTGTGAAGGTGTAGAGCCAATTAATTTGGGGTTTGGTGCTGTGTAGATTGAGATTGGATTTTGTCCTAGTTTCGGGCAAGAATTCAGGCTCAAAATTGGATTGCCATGGTNATTTGAGCTCAAAGTTGGCTTTCTGTGGTGGAATTGAGAGGGGAAAATGGATTGGAATGTGCTAAGGGTCTCTCAGGGAAGCTCTCAGAGNTATTATCTCTTCCAAGGATTAAAAATAAAAATTTTTTACCCTTGAGATAAATATCAAGGTTAACCATGGGTTAATGGCTGGCTTGAAACTCAACCCTAGAGTCTAAGGTGAGTCATGGTAAGGCTCATTTGATCATACCAAGCTTAATTGATTTGGATTTGACCTTAAGTCCAAGAAGGTGCATATGGCCAAATCTTGTGTTTGGGCTAGTTTAGGCATTCCAATTGTTCCAATTAAATATGGCATTTGGTGTAGGAGATCATGAGGATCAACTTTCATGAAGGGTGAAAGTCATTTTGAGGTCAATTGGTTAATCAATTTGGTGGATTTTTGATTTTTGACCCATTTTAAGCATATTGGGCTAAGTTTGGGTCAAACTTGGGCTAGCCATGGGCTAAGTCCAAATTGATTGTTGTGTTTGGTGTAAAACATCATAATGAACAACTTTCATGAAGGATGAAAGTTGTTTTGAAGTTGATTTGATGGTCAATTTGGATGGATTTGGTGGATTTTAATTTTAGACCTAAATTAGTCATATGGATCTAACTTGGGTCAAACTTGAGCTAGCTTTGGACTAAGCTCAAATTGATTGTTGTATTTGGTCACAAATGACCTTATAAAGGATTTTCAACAAAAATTGGATGCCAATTTGAAGTCTAAGGCATTCAAATGTTGAATTTTGGGGTGTTAGCCAATATTGGGGCTAATTTGGGAATTTTGGATTTAGGCCAAAATTAAATGGGTTTGAGGCTTTAACAAGGCCAATTGATGGTGGATTTTGATGTATAAGAATGTTTTAAGGATTTTACAATATTAAATGAGGCCAATTGACTAGGCTATGGGTTTACTTGGGTGAGATTAAGTCATATGGTCAAAATTGGGGGTTTTGACCCAAATCAAAATTGGGCTCCAATTATGGACCAATTGAGCTTGGATTTGGTTTAAATTGGTCACATTTAAAGTGAATTTGAGTTTAGGATTGAAATTGGGGGAGATTGGATCCAAATTGATGGACATTTGAAGTAAATTTGGGGAAATTGGGCCTTTAAAGGCAATTTGGGGGTTTTGGTCAAAATGGTCAAATTGATCAAATTGAATCCAATTGAAGGGTCCAAATGGGTTTTGGGAACATTTGGAGTGATTTTGGAGGTTTTGGGAAAGTTTGGAGTGCCAAGGGTATTTTTGTAATTTTGGCAATTTTGGGGGTATTTTGGTCAAAATGGTCAAATTGATCAAATTGGGCTATATGGTAATTGAAAGAAAAGAAATTGAGAATATTTGGGATTTATTGGGATTTTTGGATTTTGGGTTAAAGAATGGTCCTAAGGGCAGTTAGGTTATTTGGGAGTGTTTGGGGCAAAAGACCCAAGATTAGTATTTCAAGTAGAATTGGATAAATATCCCCAAGGGCATTTAGGTAATTTGGGGGTGTGTCTGGGGCAAAAGACCTAAGATGAGCATTTCAAGTAGAATTGGATAGATATCCATTCTAATGTCTGAGGCAAAAGACCAAAGAGGAGCATTTCAAGTAGAATTGGATAGATATCCATTCTAAATGAACCATGGATCGATAAAACCCTCATTTTGGGTCTTTATGGATTGGTTTTAGCAAGAATATTGTGAGGATATTGTGTACCCTAACTCCAAACCAACACCCAGGGTCAATCCTAAGGCCAAGTAGTCCTATAGGAATGAACTCCTCTTGAGTTCTCTCATAATGATCTCATCTACTAAGTGCTAGAGGTTAAGGTCAATATGTGAGACTTCAAGTTGAGTAACAAGAAGAGTTTTGAATTTCTAATGGTGGGGGTACCTTTTCTAGTTTTTTAAGACTAGTCAATAGGAAAGTCCTATGGCTAGACCTAGGCTGGTACATTTTCTAGTTTTCTAAGACTAGTCAGTAGGAAAGTCCTATGGCTAGACCTAGGCTAAAGTTGGGGAAGCATACCGCACGTATTGGTGTTGACCGACAAGATCAACAAGATTGATAAAGGTCAACAGTGCATCCACTTCAAATTGAAGAAACCCAAGATACTCAAAACAAAAGCCCCTGTCATTTAATAAGTCTAACATTTTCTTTCGAGCACAATATGAATGAAAGGCTTTGAACAAAGCATTCAACATTAAGTAAATCCAGAGTTCTTATTTGAACATGTGATAACAAAGAAGCTTAGAACAACATCTCTAAAATCAAACAACTCTAACCACATTGATTTCAAACTGAAGACAACCAAGAAGCTCAAAATAGAAGCCCCAATTAATCAAATAAATCCATAAATCTCCATGTTAAAACAATGTAGTGAGAAGATGTCAATAAAAAAAAATAAAAAAAATAACTAAAACACCTCTTGAAGTTTCAATATACTTTCCTAGCCAAACGAAACCACAGCCCAAAGACTAAAAATAGTTAAAAAAAATTTTTTTGTATAAAGCCTATGTAGTCACGAAAACTACTAACCAGTACTAAACATAAAGAAGACACCAACTAATAAGGACTCACAGCTAGGGACAACAAATAAAGAAAACCATCAACCAATGATTCCAACAATGACTAAAGATCCAGCCACAACCAAACTATAACCAAGCTTAATAAAGGCCAAGAACACAAAATAATTTCCTCGAAATTGAATTTAGTCTTAAGCCAAACCCGTCACAACAAAGAGCTAAATCGAGCCCAGCATATGACCAAGAGAACGAGCCACCACAAAGTAAAGCCGAGCCACCAAAGAGCTACCCAAATTATTAAATATTTTTAATATTTAAATTCAAGTGAAGGGAGCAGCAATAAGCAGAACCAAGCCCAGCATAAGGAGTAAGATGAACTACAAAGAAGAAACAAAAACCGAGCTCCAAGTTGATATTCCAAAAACATCAAAATACTCAAATGGTTGATATTTGAGTAAAGGGACAACAGGAAGCACGAGATCAAACTCCCAAAATTAAATGAATTCACAGGTCTTCATTTCAAAAGAAGAGAATAACCAAGAAGCTTCAAACAAAGCCTCCAAAATCAAGCAAAACCAAATGCCCAACCAAGGAGCTTAAAACAGAATCCCTTATGAATCAAATAAATCCAAGGATCCCTATGCTAAAGTAATGCAATGAGAAAGCAATAATTAAAAGAATTCATATATTTTTTAAGGTCCCAATATATCTTTTTAGCAAAAGATACCCTGGTTCAGAGGCTAAATAATCCATAAATTCCAAAAAAACCATGCAGTGAGGAGAGTTGTAAGTAAAAAAAAATCCAGATAAATGTTCATAAGAAAATTTTATTTCTCCGTCAAAAAGATAGTTAAACTAATCTCTCAATCCCATTTGGTTTATTTATTTCATGATTCAGAAGATATTATCGCATAGACAATCAATCCAGAGATTAAAGAGCATAAATAAAGCCTAACCTTAACTCCTTGCTAAACCAGAATAAGAAGAGTAAGAAAATCCTGGAACAGAAACTCCCAACAAAGAAAGAGCTATCAACACTATGTTTCTCCAAAGTCTCC
This sequence comes from Phalaenopsis hybrid cultivar, assembly GCA_002079205.1. Lineage (NCBI taxonomy): Eukaryota > Viridiplantae > Streptophyta > Magnoliopsida > Asparagales > Orchidaceae > Phalaenopsis > Phalaenopsis hybrid cultivar. The sequence goes on from JXCR01132220.1 coordinate 46,107, forward strand.
AAAGAAAAATCAAATCGCCTCAATCTTGCCCTCCCATGGGGTATTTATAAGTAGAGATGAGAGAAAGGCTCACCGGTGGTGAGCATCGGAACGGTGAGGAGAATCACCCACGAAGAGTAATTGTCCCAACGAGATTCAAAATAGGAAGGTTACCGAACTCGCTTAGGCGGGAAAATCTGTTACAACGGGCTACCGTCGAGGCTACCGACAAGGATACCGGCGACGAGGGCTCGGAAGGGGAAGGGATGACCGACAAACCGGCAAGGGGCTCCACGGTCCGGCTAAGACAAAGAACAGAGGCACTAGGGATAGTTTAGATTTAGGGTAATAAACCTTTTTTTAAAAAGAATATTTTTTTTATTATATTTAAAAAAATATCAAATTATGCTAAATTCATTTATGCGCGGTGCCCTAACAAAATGGGTGTCCTCCCTACCTAAAATTGACGTCATGGTCGCAATAGCACAGTCTGTTTCATCACCCGGGATCACCTGGACAAATTCGTCGGTGATCGAGCCAAATTAACTTTAATTCGCTTGTGGCGCGACAAACAAAATTATTTTGGCCCGATCGGAGCCGTTTAACGATTATATTATTGACCGGTCCTCACATAAGTGATGACCAAAGTCAATCATATCGCTCGTAGTGGCAAGTCAAACATCGCACGCACCATGGTGTCCACCTACGTCTTTCAAATTTCTACAGGAGCTCAATTTGAGTTTCAATATGTCGGCTTTTCGATCGACTCAATTGAATATTGAGGATCTAAAACCATCCATATGAGACTTGAAAGAACGAAGAAATGGCTTGAATTTCAAAGGGGTGTGGGTCCCAGTCTAGTCCTCTAAGAGAGTCAAAATAGGGAAATCTTATGGCTAGACCTTAGGGTATCTAGAGAAGGGAAAAGCATACCTCAAAAATGAGGTCAACAGGGCATACCATTTATTTCATCGTGAATTAATGATATGTTTATGATAGAAAACATGTTGATCTGTCATTATACAAACTTTATACCAACGAAGGATTTGATGTATGATGTATACCGATTTTTGACGGATGAAAGTGATAATTGGGAAATCAGAGATGAGTAGTTTCTGTGCTTCACTGCTAAATTTGATATCTAAATAATGACATTTCTTCATCTCTGCAAAACAGTTCCCTACAATGAAAATGAATAAAGTTACAAAAGAAAGTGCAATTTTAAACTATTGCATTCAAATGAAAAAGCCCATTGATGTAGGATCATTTATTTTTAAATCTATTTTGGGTATTATAATGAATGAGCCTATATATGTACTAGGGCATTCTTTTACGATCTTCTTACTTTGCAGTCAATCTCAAGTACCATATGAAAGTTGGGAGGAAGTCATATTACTCTAGGAGCCCATGGATTCTATTGATGGAAATTATATTGAGAATGGAAATGAAGGGTTGAATATTATCTTGGATCAATCTTCACATGCTTTGACACCCTTAATGCCCTGTACAGTTGGAATTTCACAAGTTTTGGAGAATAAAGTAAATAAAATAGAAAGAGAACTTCAGAATATCATGGATGCAATAAGAAATCTTACTTACCTTTTTGATCACATAGATTGGAGGATGAAAGAACAATGTTGACCTCATTTTTGTTGAGGTTTAGTTTTTTCCTCTTTAGTAGCCTAAGATATAGCCATAGAATTTTTCTATTGACTATTCTTAGAAAAGTAGAAAAGGCACCCTCACCACTAGAAATTCCAAATTCTTCTTTACTCAACTTGGAGTTCCACATATTAGTCCTAACCTCTAGCACTTAGTAGAAGGGATGACCTTAAGGTTGACCCTAGGTGTTGGTTTGGACCTGAGGCACTCACTACACTTATCTGCACCTACAATCACTGAAAACCCTAAACTCAAATTTTTAGCCTAGGTCCCTTGATCTTTTGGGATACTCATGTAGATGGTCCCCTAAACCTACTAGCCCTAGGGCTATGGTTTAGCTAAGACCACTATATAGAGGACCCAAAATGGGGTTTCCATTAGTCCATGGCTTGTTGATGATGGTTGGTACCTCAACTCTACTAAAGTACCCATCTTGGCCTTTTACCCCTAAAACACCTCCGAATTACCAAAATACCCCTCCATAGCCCAAAATCCCAAAAATTCCAAAAAGTCCCAAAAAATCTAAATAAATCCCAAATATTTCCAATTTCATTTCTCTAAAATACCATATGACCCAATTTGGCCAATTTAACCATCTTTAACAAAAATCCCCAAATTTGCCTTTAAAGACCCAAATTTCCTCAAATCCAACTCAAATGTCCATCAATTTGATCTCAATTGACCCCAATTTCAATTTGAAACTCAAATTAACTTTTGATATGGCCAAACTAAACCAAGTAAAAGCTTAATTGGCCCATGATTTGAGCCCAATTTTGATTTAGGTCAAAACCCCAATTTTGACCATATGACCTAATCTCACCAAATTGAACCCATAGCCTAGTAAACTGGTCCAAATTAATGTTAAAAAATCTTGATAACATTCCTATACATCAAAATCAACCATAAATTGGCCTTGGTGAAGCCTCAAATCCATTTTATTTTGTCATAAATCCAAAATTCTCAAATTTAGCCCCAAATTAGCTAAGTCCCCAAATTTCACCCAATTGATATCCTTAACCTCCAAATTGGCATCCAATTCATGCAGAAACTCTTCACGAGGTCCCTATTGACCATTTACAATAATCAATTTGGACTTATCCCAAGGCTATTCATGAGGTCCCTATTGATCATTTATAACAATCAATTTGGACCTAGCCCAAGGCTAACCCAAAACCCAAATTTTGCCCAATTGATTGCCTTAACCTCCAAATTGGCATCCAATTCATGTTGAAAACTCTTCATGAGGCCCATATTGACCATTTAAAACAATCAATTTGGACTTAGCCCAAGGCTAACCCATGCTAGACCCTAAATTTCACCTAATTGATTGCCTTAACCTCCAAATTGGCATCCAATTCATGTTGAAAACTCTTCATGAGGTCCCAACTATTTACAATAATCAATTTGTACTTAGCCCAAGGCTAACCCAAGCTAGACCCAAGCCTAGACTAACATTTAAAATAATAAAGTTGGACTTAGCCCAAGGCTAACCCAAGCTAGACCCAAGCCTAGCCCAACATGACCAAATTGATTAAAGTTCAAAATTCCCTCAAATTGATCCTTCAATTGAGCTCAAAACCACTTCCATCCTTCACCAAAGTTGTTCCTTATGATCATATAAAACATATGAAACAATTAATTGGGCCAATTGACATGGCTAGCCTAGACCAAACCCAAGACTTGGTCATTTGCACCCATTTGGACCAATGCACTAAATGTGACCTAACCACCCTAAAGTCACCAAATTAACTCCGCCCCAGCCATTAGTTGGACTTAGTGACCAGTAAAAACACTATGAAACCATCTAAATCATTCCATGGACCAAAGTTCCCCCAAATTAAGGGATATTATTTCCAAAAATGCGTGTTCTTAAGATATCCTTACTAAAATTAGGTATTATTGCACTAAATAACTGTGACATATTCCCCTGGGTTCCTTGAGCTCCTAGCCACCTCCCTCTGGCTGGCCGGCTAGCCTAGTGGCTGGAAAAGCTCAAAAATGAGAGCCACCCCCATAGCACCTCACCCAAAATCAAACCTAGAGGTCAGCTCATCCAAATCAAATTGAAGAACTCCTCTGCCCTCCACCTAAGCACCACAATGCACCCAAACTTGTGCCCTGAGAGCCACCCCATGGCCATTTTTATAAAAACTCACCTCCACGGTCATGGGAGGTGTGCTAAAATTTTTCTCAAAGAGAGCCTCCCAAATCACTCACAGAGCTTCCTTGAGATCTCCATAACCCATTCCAATCACTCCACTGCCTTGATTCCCCCTGTATAACCCAAATTTTGAGCTTAAAAATTAGGGCAGAAACATGACATCTCTCAAAACTCCACCAAACTTCAATTGCTTGTGCCCATACCTTCACAACAGCAAGAGAAGATAAATCCCCATCAAATTACCCACTGAAATAGCCTCCACCATAGCTCTAGACCAACATCTAAAATCGATCTTGGTCGAATTCAAACCTTGGCCTTACACCACAACAAGCGGCTTAATCCCTAGCCTCCTTGGACCCCAACAAATGTACCAAGCACCTCTGATTGAAACCTCCCTTCTCAGAGCAAAGGTATAAAACTTCTCTTCCTCCCGAGCCTATTTTGATTCTCCATTTACTTGGGCTTGATTTCATGACACATTAACTGTATGGATGTGTTTGTCTCACTAAGATGAGCATTTTAAAAAAAATTCACTTAATTTGGTTGAGAAATGAGAGAGATCATAAGCCTTGAAGGTGGACGACTCTCGGCTTAAGCCATTGGGGACGATGACCACGCGCCGTCTGATCGCGTGTGTATCAAATGGATGGCCAAGATGAAGCCGGCCAACACTTCTTTACATAAACAAAGGGACGCGTGGCTGCTGGCATGGACGGCAGTGTCAAATAGGAGCGCGCCGCGTGGAGTTTCGGAACTGCCTAGGATCTACATGGCCTCGCGTGGATAAGTAGAAAAATAGGGCTTTTTCTATTTATTTAAACTCCCTAAACTTCAAAAATCCATAACTNAATGTATCAAACTGATTCAATGTGAAAATTAAAATTACTGGATCAATTATGAATCAGAAGTATTGAACTGATTCAAAGTAAAAATTGAAATTATTGGATCAATTTTGAAAAGTTATGAATCAGAAGTATGGAACTGATTCGATAAAAAAATTAAAATTATTGGATCAATTTTTGAAAAGTTATGAATCAGAAGTATCGAAATGATTCGATGAGAAAATTGAGATTATCGAATCAATTTTGAAAAGTTATGAATCAGAAGTATCGAACTGATTCGATGTGAAGAATGAAATTATTAGGTCAATTTTGAAAAGTTATGAATCAGAAGTATCGAACTGATTCGATGAGAAAATTGAGATTATCAGATCAATTTTGAAAAGTTATGAATCAGAAGTACCGAACTGATTCGATAAGAAAATTGAAATTATTGGATCAATTACGAATCAGAAGTATTAAGCTGATTCAAAGTAAAAATTGAAATTATCAGATCAATTTTGAAAAGTTATGAATAAGAAGTATCGAATAGATTCGACGAGAAAATTGAAATTATCGGATCAATTATGAATGCGAAGTATTGAACTAATTCAAAGTAAAAATTGAAATTATCAGATCAATTTTGAAAAGTTATGAATCAGAAGTATCAAACTGATTCAATGAGAAAATTGAAATTATCGAATTAATTTTGAATCAGAAGTGTTGAACTGATTCAAAGTAACAAAATTGAAATTATTGGATCAATTATGAATCAAAAGTATTGAACTGATTCAAAATAAAAATTGAAATTATCCGATCAATTTTGAAAAGTTATGAATCAGAAGTATCAAACTGACTCGATGAAAAAATTGAAATTAATGGATCAATTTTTTGAAAAGTTATGAATCAGAAGTATCGAACTAATTCCAAGTGAAAATTGAAATTATTAGATCAATTATGAATCAGAACTATTGAACTGATTCAAAGTAAAAATTAAAATTATTAGATCAATTTTGAAAAGTTATGAATCAGAAGTATCGAACTGATTCGATAAGAATATTGAAATTATTGGATCAATTTTTTTTAAAAGTAGTAAATCAGAGTTATCGGACTGATTTAAAATATCCTATGTTTTAGAATGCATAATGTGTAGAAATTTATGTTATTTTGAAAAAGATTTTCAAGTATCATATAGAGTTTGTAACTCCATAGGGATATCACGAAAAAAAAAAAAATTGTGTAGAATAAGCAATTTTGTGGGGAAATAGACCGAACGGGGTCATACTGCACAAACAAGGAATCTCAAAATTGAGAAAACTTATTCGAAAAATTTAATTTGTTTTGTTTTGTTCTATTCATTGTTACGAACCAATGCATATTTCAGTGATTTTCAACCACATTAAGAAGAATTTATGTCAGAAAAAAAAACTCTGAAATTCTTCATTATTGATTTATACAGTCATTTTTACAATATATTCATGTATATATCTCAAAGATGGAAAGTACATTATGCTATACGCATAACTAGTACATCTATGAGTACATAATATAATGTATAAAATAAGCTGTCTTCATATCGTTGTACGCATATTTATACATCTGCATGCCTGCCAATAGAAGATCTTCTCGCAAACTGTGTTATGAGTTACTAAACAAGCTGACCTTCTAAGCTGTTGTTTTGGGATGGCCTAGTGGTGCAACGAGTTTATAACTCATATGGTTGCAACTCTTCAAGTTCCAGATCTAGTTGAAATCCGTATGGAGTTTTGTCATCACTCATCCTTCTGAAAGTTATCGACACTCGACGGTGTCGGACTCCCGGAATGCAATGTTTTGCCATTTCGGCTCGTTTCTTTTCAAAATTAGAACGGACCCTCTTGGTAAAGAAATTTCGACAGATCCCCAGAATTCACCTGGACCGATTATCTCTATATCTGTACCGAACAGTATACTGCTCTCCGATATGAGGGAGACCGTATAGAACGGACAAACAAAATCATGATGGTGAATATGCTGAGGGATACAATCCCCTTCTTCATAGATATTAATTATGCAACTATTGGGGATGCAATCTGCTAGAATTATTCCCCATTGGACTATCCGTGTGATCATCTATTTTATCATGAGTAGCATTGGCTCCACCTGCTCATGTTGTAAAATTCCTGAAAGATTTCCTTGTCGATCTATCTTATAATTGTAACTGCAGCCGCATTGTATCGTAATGCGACCCTTGCCTTTCATCCATTTTTTAGGTTTGGAATACGTTCTTCCGGATAGCAGTCCTGCTTTGCCTCTGACTTAGAGGTCGAACACACAATCGAGTACTTCTTGCTGCTCTGTAAGAGAAAAGACCTCTGTAATTCCAATCCCTCTAGAATATTAACATAATCTCCATCGACTATTTCAAAATGTTCAAAAACATTGCATTTAACTTTATGTATTTTTGCAAGCTCGACTCTANGTTATGGGTCAATTAAAATATCATAGGAGAAATTATGATTTTTATTTAATTTTTAATAAGTATTTTAGCTCAAAAATAGGTATTTTCAATATTAATTTATTTAATTAATCAAAGTAAAGTTTATGNCTTATGGGTCAATTAAAATATCAGAGGAGAAATTATGATTTTTATTTGATTTCTAATAAGTATTTTAGCTCAAAAATAGGTATTTTCAATATTAATTTATTTAATTAATCAAAGTAAAGTTTATGTTCATGGAAAAATTATTGGAGGTTCACCTAGTGAGAGGACCATTTAAACCAAATTTCATGTTTTTAAATTATATTTTAATTATTATAACTATTTATTGATTTTAGTGATTAAATAAATATGAAATATAATTTAATTTAAAAATTACTTTTTATAATTTTATTAAATTTCTCCAAGTCTAGAGAACTTAGAGAAACAAACTTTTTATTTTTGTGATTTTTATTCGATTTATTATAACTATTTTAATGAAAAATTAAGAAAAATAATTTTTTAGTTTTTAAAAATACATAACTACATTAGAAAAAGTACAAAAAATATTTTAAAGGTTTTTAAGTGATCAAAGAACAATTAGAAACATTTTGGTGCATTTTGTATTTTTTGTAATTTTTTTTTCTTAAATCCAAAAAAAGCCCAAAAATGAACTATTTAATTTAATATCAATTTTATTTTTCTTAGGTGCTCCTGATCACAAGGAACACTTATAATCACTTTTCATAATTTTCCTAACTATATTTTATTTATTATAATTATTTTAATGCAAAAATCNATTTTCTTAAATCCAAAAAAAGCCCAAAAATGAACTATTTAATTTAATATCAGTTTTATTTTTTTAGGTGCTCCTGATCACAAGAAACACTTATAATCACTTTTCATAATTTTCCTAACTATATTTTATTTATTATAATTATTTTAATGCAAAAATCTCATTTTTTTCTTGAAAAATAAACTTTGATATGAAAGATATTTGAAGTAGGTTTCAAATTTTTATAGAGGGTTAAAATTATCATTTTTTACAAGGTGGAACAATTTTTATAATTTTTTTGGATTATATTATATTTATTTATTTTTTTATGAATTTCAATGCCTTAATTAGCTATAATAATGAACATAATTATTCAAACTCATTTTAAATTTTTTATAGATTCGTCTAATCAGAAGGAACCTACCAAAACAAATCCCATATTTTCCTGATTTTATTTAGTTTATATAATTATTTTAAACAAAAATATGCAACTAGACTTGAAAATTAAGGCTTTTAGGGTTAGAAGTGTTCTCGGACTTTGGAAAAATCCAAGAACATATCTAACCACATGCAAAATAAGCCCTCCAAATTTCAAGCCATGGTGATTTTTATTCAACTAAATACAATTAAAATACTCTCTACAATATTTAACTAATTAAAAATAAAATACATTGTAAATAATTTTTATTCTTAGTCCATAATTTTCTCCTCTGTCCATTGAGCAACAAGATATTTTTATTTATTTATTATGATTTTTCTGTACTAACTTATGGTTTTTAAAGTTTTAGTATTTAAATAAATCAAAGAGCACTATTTTCCTACATATCCACGTGGCATCCGACTCACTCTCCGCAGCTCCGAAAGCCACACAGCGCGCTCCCATTCTACAACGCCTTCGGCCCGCGCTTTATGAAATGTTCTCCCGTCCGACGACTCCTCTGTCGTTTGATCAATACACACACGAATAGACGACATCCGTTCATCGTCCCCATCTTTCATAAACTGAGAACCATCCAAACTCTAGTCCTATGGTCTCTCTTGATACTTGATGTGGGCAGATTTATTGTGTTAATTTTGCAATTATTTTTCAATATTACAAAATACACACGACATATATAATAATAAATATGCAATGTAATCCCCAAAAAAATATTTTTGATAAAAATAATGTATCTTTAAAACTTTTTTAAACTGTCAAATCCCCTTTAAAAATAACGCAAGTATACGTATCGCTCAAGTAATAAAAGGCTTTGATGGAGTCCTAGATATTGATCCCACATGGAAGTTAGAAATGCCTGTAGATAGTTCTTGAGATTATAATTATAATTTAAACTAGAAAAAAGGTAAAGTGTGAATTTTAAATATTAACTACTAAAGTGAATGCTATTTAAAATACAGTTGAAAGATAAAGTTAACTAAACTATGAACTAAACTTTCAAAAGTAAAATTACGAAAACTAAATGAAATTTTTGTTAACGAAAAGTTAAAATTAAGAAAACATCATTCCCCTTATAATGGGCATATGGATTGTGAAGAAATTAAAATCATTTTGAAAACATATATATAAAAACTGTTTTGTGTCAAATAGGAGCAATCCTATTCTTTACCCTCTTCCGAGTGCTATAAAGAACATTGACTAATCCAANAATTGTAAATAATTTTTATTCTTAGTCCATAATTTTCTCCTCTGTCCACTGAGCAACAAGGTATTTTTATTTATTTATTATGATTTTTCTGTACTAATTTATGGTTTTTAAAGTTTTAGTATTTAAATAAATCAAAGAGCACTATTTTCCTACATATCCACGTGGCATCCGACTCACTCTCGGCAGCTCCGAAAGCCACGCAGCGCGCTCCCATTCTACAACGCCTTCGGCTCGCGCTTTATGAAATGTTCTCCCGTCCGACGCCTCCTCTGTCGTTTGATCAATATACACACGAATAGACGACATCCGCTCATCGTCCCCATCTTTCATAAACTGAGAACCATCCAAACTCTAGTCCTATGATTTCTCTTGATACTTGATGTGGGCAGATTTATTGTGTTAATTTTGCAATTATTTTTTAATATTACAAAATACACACGACAGATATAATAATAAATATGCAATGTAATCCCAAAAAAAGTATTTTTGATAAAAATAATGAATCTTTAAAACTTTTTTAAACTGTCAAATCCCCTTTAAAAATAACGCAAGTAGACGTATCACTCAAGTAATAAAGGTCTTTGATGGAGTCCTAGATATTGATCCCCCATGGAAGTTAGAAATGCCTGTAGATAGTTCTTGAGATTATAATTATAATTTAAACTAGAAAAAAGGTAAAGTGTGAATTTTAAATATTAACTACTAAAGTGAATGCTATTTAAAATACAGTTGAAAGATAAAGTTAACTAAACTATAAACTAAACTTTCAAAAGTAAAATTATGAAAACTAAATGAAATTTTTGTTAACGAAAAGTTCAAATTTAAGAAAGCATCATTCCCCTTATAATGAGCATATGGATTGTGAAGAAATTAAAATCATTTTGAAAAGATATATATAAAAACCATTTTGTGCCAAATAGGAGCAATCATATTCTTTACCCTCTTCCGAGTGCTATAAAGAACATTGACTAATCCAAAGTTTTGTCCCTAATTCCGTGGTTAGGCTGGGAGGATACCGGCTGCCACTTTAGAGCTCCCACTACTCTCTCCCCTGAGGGCTAACAATCTCGTCTTAGTTTCTATTCAACTGGACCAATTTGCGGATTTTAATATGTAACCTTAAAATCTCCAATTCTGTATCCAACAAAGTATATTTCTCAATTTATTTGAACTCAATTCCATGGATGACATACTCTCCCATGAAATCAAATGTGATTCTCCCCAGGTTATAGAAATCATAGCCCTTTTGAAACATATGTTTCTCAACACATTTTAACAATTCAATTAGCTAGATCGAAAAGTAAATGAAGATTGAAGTTTNGCCACTTTAGAGCTCCCACTACTCTCTCCCCTGAGGGCTAACAATCTCGTCTTAGTTTCTAATCAACTGGACCAATTTGCGGATTTTAATATGTCACCTTAAAATCTCCAATTCTGTATCCAACAAAGTATATTTCTCGATTTATTTGAACTCAATTCCATGGATGACATACTCTCCCATGAAATCAAATGTGATTTTCCCCAGGTTATAGAAATCATAGCCCTTTCGAAACATATGTTTCTCAACACATTTTAACAATTCAATTAGCTAGATCGAAAAGTAAATGAAGATTGAAGTTTAAATCATCACAAATTATTAACATTTAAAACCATGGAAAACAAATTACTTCTTCAAAAAACCATATTTCAAAGTAGGGAGAAGGATAAAGAAGACTGCTCAGAATTCACGAGAAAGATACGACAAAACACGGATTTCATATATAAAAACAAGTTTACAAAACAAACAAAATAAAAGACACAACTTATCTTACAATCCTTCCCAAACAAATCCTTAGAAGTTATCTCCAATCCCTTCTCTCTTTACAAGCACTCTCAATTCTCTCTTAGAAGAGTAATGAAGAAGAAATTTCTCACATTCTCTCTCCTCTTACAACCCTAAAAGAAAATCTCCAAGCCCTCGACTTTCTTTCTCTATCTCTTCCTCCTGCCTTCAACGCCACCCCCCTTTCACATCACACTCAAACTCCTTGAAGTCTTCTTCTTTTATTTTGGGTTTCCTCCTCTAAAAAAGAATTGAAATTTCCCTTCAAAAGTCAACTCTTTTGAATTCAAAAAATGTGTCATTTGATTCAAAAGACACATCCCTTCATAAAAGAATCATCCAAAGTGTCTAGATGCATTGAGTTACTCTAAAAGGTGTTTAGAACAACTGTCCCTTTGCAAATTCACGCAAAATTCACCTCGAACCGCCTTAATCTGCAAAAAGTCTTCTCGGGTCCATCTGTCGTCGGATCTGACGTATCATGTGCCAAGGCTCTGTCAAACGGAGCATCATGCGTCAATCTGACACATCATGTGCCAAATTCCCAAAATTTGCTATTTTAGCTCCAAATTTCATCATTTTTGCTACTTTTGCTTCAAATTCTTAAAAACGTTATACCTACAACAAAAGCATAAAAGTACCCTTTTTTAAGTGTAATATCACAAAAAATAGGCATAAAATACATACTTAAAACAACATATTATTTTTGTGTATCAAAATCCCTCAAACTTAAATGTTACTTGTCCTTAAGTGACACTTTTTATTACATAAAAGCATATGACTTATGATAGGGATCAACTCATAACTTCTATACTTTACTTTAATAAATATAATAGAAAAATTTAAGAAAAACCTTTAATAACTTAGATTCAAACTCTAAGTTTTGGAGTATTTAGTAGTCAAATTTAAGATTTCTGAATCTCTATTCATTTCAAGAAAAATTGCAATTTGTCATATTGAGGATATTTAGAACATTCATATGAAATAGAACTTCATGAAAACTTTACTAGGAATACTACTAATATTCCAATACAAGTTTAGAAAATGTAATAAAGCTCATTCCTTAAGTTGATTCAAGTGAAGCCAATTTTTTATTAGACATCTCGTTAAGCTTCTCCTCACTTTATTTTTCTTTTCTTTTCTTTTCTTTTATTTCTCTTTTTTTTTCTTTAAGGTTCTTTTCAATCATTTCTTTTCTTTTTTGTTTCTTTTTCAAGTGAGGATTACTATGTCTGGATAGTTTTTAATAGTTTTGAACTTCACTATCCTCTTATTAAAAATAAAACTCCTTACATTTCCTTACTTAATAAATTCTTATCAGCTTATGATTTTTCATAAAGTTTCCTTCTTTTCTTCTTACATGAAACTCTAAAATTATTTACACTTCAAAAATGTAATTTTTTTTTACTTTAAATAGAAAAACATAGTCTTATCCTATCATTCCAAATATCTTTAACTTTAGAATTGACTTTCATTATTAAAAACTTTTTACCTAAATTTATCATAATATTCATATACTTAAGTATAGTCATTTAAAGTTTAATCTCAATATCCCAGGTCATGTTAAATTAATTTTAAAAATACAGTTAATTGAGGACAAATAAATTTAGTTTACTTCTTTTCAAAAGAAAATTTTCTTCACCCCAAATTTAAGTTTTTAAGTAAATTTTTTTAAGAAAATATTTTAGTACAAAATTTAGTAGGTGAAACAAAACAGTAAATGCATGAAAATAAAAACTGACATGTAGAGCATTTCTAGTTATGAAACTAGGCTTTGATATACTGCAGGTACTAACTTTAAAAACATACATACATGCTTTAAGNAGTGAAACAAAACAGTAAATGCATGAAAATAAAAACTAACATGTAGAGGATTTCTAGTTATGAAACTAGGCTTTGATATACTGCAGGTACTAACTTTAAAAACATACATACATGCTTTAAGGCATTAAATGAGACATAATATAGTATAAAGAATTTGTTGAGAATTGAAAATAGAAATTCAAAAACTAAAAATACTAAAAATGCAGGAAAAAGTAAAAATCTACTGTTACTATTACAATTTCAGTCCACAACATAACATAAAAATCTTTACTTCAACAGTTTCCAAATAAAAAATACATCACAATATAGTCACAAATAACAAACAAAGATCAAAACAAACTAAACTAGACTCCTAAAAATATCATTCTTCTCTACTGATATTCATCATTATAAACAGTTTTTGCTCCAATTTCTCCAATCTGACTTTGCATATTAATTATGTCCATTTGCTGAATTATAAGCTGCTCCATAATAGTTTCAAGTGAATCAGAGCAAGAAGTAGATAATCCTGCATCTGATGTAGAGGATTTATCCCTTCTACCACCTCTATATTCAACAAATGATTCCACTCTATGAGTTTCACTCGGGGAGCAATTTCAAAATAAAGAGAAAATGGAATCTATGATTTTTTGCCTCCAAAATCTTCTCTCTCGCCCTCAATGTAAAGCCCTAGGTGAAGGTTTAGAGGCAGGAGACGACCCAAGCAGTGAAAATGGAACTTGTTCGTGCAATTTTGCAGTTTTTTAGGCAATCATGCGTGTTCAAGTTCTTAGCACATCATGCGCCAATGCTCTGTAAAATGGCGCATCATGAGCTAAAGCACAAATTCACTAGATTTTAGTTTTTGTGGAAATCTGCTCCACACCACTTTACATCAACCTCTAATTAACTTAAATGATCATTTCTAAATANAAAAATAGAAATTCAAAAACTAAAAATACTAAAAATGCAGGAAAAAGTAAAAATCTATTGTTACTATTACAATTTCAGTCCACAACACAACATAAAAATCTTTACTTCAACAGTTTCCAAATAAAAATACATCACAATATAGTCACAAATAACAAACAAAGATCAAAACAAACTAAACTAGACTCCTAAAAATATCATTCTTCTCTACTGATATTCATCATTATAAACAGTTTTTGCTCCAATTTCTCCAATCTGACTTTGCATATTAATTATGTCCATTTGCTGAATTATAAGCTGCTCCATAATAGTTTCAAGTGAATCAGAGCGAGAAGTAGATAATCCTGCAGCTGATGTAGAGGATTTATCCCTTCTACCACCTCTAGATTCAACAAATGATTCCACTCTTTGAGTTTCACTCGGGGAGCAATTTAAAAATAAAGAGAAAATGAAATCTATGATTTTTGGCCTCCAAAATCTTCTCTCTCGCCCTCAATGTAAAGCCCTAGGTGAAGGTTTAGAGGTAGGAGATGACCCAAGAAGTGAAAATGGATCTTGTTCGTGCAATTTTGCAGTTTTTTAGGCAATCATGCGTGTTCAGGTTCTTGGCACATCATGCGCCAATGCTCTGTAAAATGGCACATCATGCGCTAAAGCACAAATTCACTAGATTTCAGTTTTTGTGGAAATCTGCTCCACACCACTTTACATCAACCTCTAATTAACTTAAATGATCATTTCTAAATATATATAAACATTATTCTAACAACAAACTTTCACAAACAACATAAAACTCACTTTTATATATAGAATCCGCGTTATTACAAACTAACATTTATCAAGCCAACAAACATTTATTTCAGTGTTTTAAAGCAAGCCAAGCATCCTATCACTAAAATCTAAACATGAAAATACAAACCATAAACATAGATAAAGTTCAACGATAAAATTAAATGCAATCCAACACAACAAAGTAACTAAAACAAATAGTACTAAACAAAACATTACGTGCATAAACTAAATTCAAACATCTTCTTCTCTCTCATTCCCCTGGATATCTCCCATAGATTGGTAGTGCCCATACAAGTTATAGAAGGGCTGGTAAGGAAACTCACCAATCGAATCCTCCCCAATCCAAGCATTAATCTTGAACATTCACACCAAACCATCTTCAATACGACCAGTATGTTCAAAATGTTCCTTCGGTTTTCAATCCAGATGATCTAACATTTCAGAAATATTTCCTATTGCTTGAATTAGATTTTGCACCTCTTTTTCAATCTTCTTGATCTTCTTCAAAAGTGCATTCGAATTGAAGTAAGGCTGAATAGGTGATGAATTCTGAGATTCATGATCCATCACTACATTGATATCTTTTTCATCTCCCATTCCAGTACAACTACAATAAACTACTGGATCCATTAGCACCCAAGGAAGAAGCACTTTTTCCCAACTTTTTTAAGGTACTTGCAATTGACTACACAGTAGGAAAATAGTAGATGGATGTTCAAGCCCAATTGCAGACCAATTTACAATCAAACCCAAAACTGATTTCACAATAATGGCTCCAATATCAATAGGTTTTCTAGTTTGAATACAATAATTTAAAATAGCACTCTCCTTAGTCAACTTATTGATCTTCATAGTAAGCATTAATTTTGATGCAATAAATAAGTTTCATGCCTTAGAAGTACGATTTAACAATGATGACAAAAAACTTACATTTCCATCATCTCTGGCCTCTAAATTTGCATCTTCATCCATATGGTGGTGGTAGAGTTCATTCATATTATTTTTCGTTGGGGTAAAATTTGCATAATAACAGATAAGCACATTCTCAATCATAAACATCTTGTTTATTCTTGAAGGAGTGAATTGAACAAACCTGAATCACACATCGAAAATTCATTGGTTGATTCCATGTAAATTTAGATAAAACACTTTCACCACAAGGACGACTACGACGACAATAGTGTAACAAAGCACTTCCCAACGTCACTGCGCAATGATCTCTTTAACTCGACTATTCAGTGTGTTGAATCCTCGATCCACAAATCCCCTCTCTTTGATTATCCTCTTCTTTATTAAAACACGATAATGCAACTTCTGCGCATCAAAACTAACAAATTTTCTCCGGTTAAAAATTCCAAGTCTCACAGTATTTTTGGAGTGGGCCGCCATTGGATTTGAAATCTAGCGGCTTTTCCCTCGTTTTCCCTCTTATAATAGACTTAGGAATAAGTTTTTGGGAGTCATAAGTAGAAGAATCCACCAAAAATAACCTTTTGAAATGTTTTAAGTCAATTTTGTCACCACGGTGCATCATGTGCCGATTCTGGCGCATCATTCGCCAACTCTCTAATTCAGTGCATCATGTGCCAGTTCCTAAAACAACACTATTTTGATTTCAATCTAATAAATTCTCAATTTTTCCATAAAATAAAGATGTTTCTAAACATTTTCTCAAATACATGGACTATATAAAGACATACATATAAATATATGTAAAATATTTTGAACAAAAACTCAAAAGAAAATAAACAATGATAAATATGGGTTTCCTCCCACATAACACTTGGTTAAATGTCGTCAGCCCGACATTCCCAGTCTTTATTTTGGGTGACCCAACATTTTAGTCTCTTTAAAAGCTGGTTTTTTATCATCAAAATATGGTTTCAATATATGCCCATTCACTTTAAATATCCTTCCAATTTTGAGATCTTCAATATTAACTACTTCATAAGGATAGACCTTTACAACTTTGAATGAACCTTTCCACCCAGACTTCGACTTCCCAAGAAATAATTTCAATCTTGTATTATATAATAAAACTTCCTGTCCAGGTTCAAATTCCCTTTTTATTATCTTCCGATCATGCCATTCTGTCATCTTTTCATTATTAATCCTCGCATTATCGTAAGACTCATTTCTAATTTCTTCAAGCTCATTCAATTGTAATAATCTTTGCTCACTAGCTTCTTTCAAATTAAAATTGAATTCCTTTATAGCTCACTAAGCTTTATGCTCCAACTCTACTAGCAAGTGAAAATTCTTCCAAAAAATTAATCTATAAGGGGACATTCTTATAGGTGTTTTATAAGCTATCTTGTATGCCCATAATGACATATCTAATATAGCTGACCAATCCATTTTACGAGGATTAACACTCTTTTCCAAAATTCTCTTAATTTCACGATTAGATACTTCTGCTAAACCACTAGTTTAGGGATGATAAGCAATTGTAGTTTTATGCATTATATTATATTTTTCTAACAATCTTACAATTTTTGCATTTTTAAAATGAGATCCTCCATCAGTAAAGATTACTATTGGCATTTCATATCTTGTAAAATTATTTTTAGTTAAAAATTTTGAAATACTCCGAGCATAACAACGAGGTAAAGTGATTGCTTCAATCTATTTCAAAACATAATCCACTGCAATCAAGATATAAATATTTACGAATGAAGGTATAAATGGTCTCATAAAATTCAATCTCCACGTATCAAATATTTCAATTTCCAAATTAAAATTTAGAGGAATTTCATTTCTTCTTGAAATATTACAGACTCTTTGACCGATCACATGTTTTTTATGTATATATTAACATCTCTAAATAGAGTAGGCCAATAAAATCCAAATTATAAAATTTTATGAACAGTTCTTTCATTCCCAAAATGACATCCAAATTCAGAATCATGACATTTTTGGATAATGTTCTGAATTTCTCTATAAGGCACACATCATCTCATTAGTAAATCTTTGCATTGTTTATACAAATAAGGTTCATCCCAAAAATATGATTTTGCATCATAAATGAATTTTTGTTCCTATTATTTTGTCAGCCCATATGGTAAAATACCACTAATAATATAATTTATAATATCAACATACCAAGATATTTCCTATCCTTTTACAACATAAAGTTGTTCATAAAAAAAAAATTCGTTAACTCTTTTTCCATATCGAGGAAGAACTATCATAAAATCAAACTCTTGTATCAGAAGTATCAATCTAATTAATCTTGGTTTGCATCCTTCTTTTGCATCAAATATTTAATAGTTGAATGGTCAGTACGTACTATACATTTTGCTCCAATCAGATATGATCTAAGCTTATCAAAAGCATAGACAATAGCTAATAACTCTCTTTTAGTGATTGTGTAGTTAATCTGAGTATCATTAAGAGTCTTATTATCATAGTATATAACTTTAAAAATCTTATCATATTTCTGCCCTAAAACAACTCTAATTGTATAATCATTAGCATCACTCATTAATTTGAAAAGTTTCTTCCAATCAGGTGAATCAATTATAGGAACAGTGATCAATTTTTACATTAAAGTTTCAAAGGCTTTAAGGCAATATTAGTTGAAGTCAAATTTTGTATCTTTTTCCAGAAGTTGGTATAAGGGTTTAGTAATTTTTGAAAAATCTTTGATATATCGCTTGTAAAATCCAGCATGTCCTAAAAGCTCCTAACTCCTTTTATTGTAGTAGGTGGAAGTAGGTTTGATATAACATGAATTTTTGCAGGATCTACTTCTATGTCATTTTTGAAATTTTATGCCCAAGCATAATTTCTACCATAAATTGACATTTCTCTCAGTTCAATATGAGATTAGTCTTTCACATCGTCCCAGAACTTTCTTTAAATGATTTCGACATATTTCAAATGAAGTTCCAAACACAGAACAATCGTCCATAAAGACTTCAATCCTTTTTTTAATTAAGTCACTAAAAATTGATGTCATACATCTTTGAAATGTTGCAGGTGCATTACATAATCCAAAGGGCATTGCCAATAAGCAAAAGTTATAGGTGAAATATCTCCTTTTAGGATAGGTAATCGAATGATCTACTAACTAAAGAGTTACAGTCGTAGGTGAAA
Source organism: Phalaenopsis hybrid cultivar (assembly GCA_002079205.1). Classification (NCBI taxonomy): domain Eukaryota; kingdom Viridiplantae; phylum Streptophyta; class Magnoliopsida; order Asparagales; family Orchidaceae; genus Phalaenopsis; species Phalaenopsis hybrid cultivar. Next base: position 65,051 of record JXCR01132220.1, read on the forward strand.
TATCCCATAAGCCCAATCTTCTGAAAATTGATACGACATAAGATTAATACTGGCTCTTAAATCACATAAAGCTTTTCTATAAAATCATTTGCTATAGCAGAAGGAATTGTAAAACTTTCAGGATCTTTAAGTTTTTCAGGAAGCATTTTTTGAATTATAGTGCTACACTCTTCATTGAGTGCAACAGTCTCATTATCTACAAACTTTCTTTTATTATTAAATATATCCTTCATGAACTGCACATAGCTTGTCAATTGTTCCAAGGTTTCAACAAATGGAATGTTTATCGTTAATTTCTTCAATATTTCTAAAAATTTAGAAAATTTGTTATCTATACTTTTCTGCTTCAATCTATGAAGAAATGGAGGTGGTGGTCTTTCTATAGTGATTTTCATTGGTTTAATAGGAAATTCTGACTCAAAATGAAAATCTTCACTTGATTTTTCATTTTTCACCTCATCTTTTTCAAGTTCAACTACTTCTTCTTGAACTCAGTTTTCCAATTCTTTTGCACTTCAAGTTGAATAGCTTTAATTTCCTATTTGTTCTGATCTTTAGGTTTTACTGCAACATTACTAGGCAATGTTCCTAGAAGTCTATTGCTAAGTTCAATAGCAATGCATCTCAATTGATTTTTAATGTTTCTAATTGCAGCTTTTTAACTTTGTAATTGACATCCCATTTGCAATATCAATTCTTCCATTGATAACTTTTTCTCCTTACTTTGCATATTATTAAATCCTAGGGGATAATAAGATTTATAAGTTAGATTTCCTTGATTGTTGAAGTTTCCCAATGGATTAGTGTTGTTTCTCCATTGTGGATTTGCATCATTAGAGTTATTATTACTCTAACTAAAATTTAGATGATTTTTTCAACCGGGATTATAATTATTGGCATAAGGATTATTAGAACAATTATTTATTGCATTTAAGGTCTCATAAGAAGATTGAGATTCTAACATTTGTCCCAATAAATTTTCCTCAAGCACAGGTGGTGTTTGAGAATAATTCATTCCATATTGATCTATCTTCTTTGATATACCAGTTATTTGTGCGGCTAACATAGATATTACATCAGAATCATGAATACTAGCTACTCTTTTTTTATTTATCCTTTTAGAGGACCATTGAAAATTACTTGTAGCCATCTCTTAATTTAATGAATACGCTTACTCGATTGGTTTCGACATGATCCACCAACAGCAGCGTCAATTATAGATCTAGGAGATCCAATCAACCCATTATAAAAAGTTTGAATTATTAACCAATCTGGCAACCTTATGGTGTGGACACTTTCTAAGGAGAACTTTGAATCTTTCCCAAGCTTCGTAAATTGATTCCCCTTCAAACTGGCAAAAGGATATAATATAATTTCTAAGCTTAGTAGTTTTTGAAGGTGAGAAATATTTAGATAAGAATTTTTTTGACAAATCTCTTCAAGTTCTGATAGATCCAGGTGCTAACGAGTTTAACCACATCTTAGCTTTATCCCTTTATGAAAAAGGTAAAAGTCTAAGTTTGACGGCATCATCCGACACTCCATTTTTAAATGTATCACACAATTTTAGAAAACTAGCAAGGTGTAAATTAGGATCTTCAGTTGGTGTTCCCCTAAACTGATTATTTTGAATAATTTGGACAATAGTAGGTTTAAGCGCAAATGAATTGGTAACTATAATAAGGTTTTGTATATTCAAATGAATTTCATCTGCTGTAGGATTAACATAATTTCTTAAAGGTCTCTGATGATGTTCATTTTCATTTCCAACATTACTCAAATTATAAGTCATTTCGCTAATATTATCTAACTCTTTTTATTGTTTTCTAATTTTTCTAATAGTTCTTTCTAATTCAAAATCGTAAGGTACTAAATTTTTCAGATCTTACACTACGCATAAATAAATAAAATAAGTAATTGAAAATAAGCAAACACACTTAAATAAGAAAATGTTCAAGCTAAACTACAGATACTCTTTTTTCTTTAGTTTTAGTTTTTTAAAATAAAAATTAAACAACTTACTACTACTACTTTCCGTTACTTCTCCAAAAACGATGCCAAAAACTTGATGTAGGCAGATTTAGTGTATTACTTTTACTATTATTCTTCTATATTACAAAAGACACACGACATATATAATAATAAATGTGCAATGTAATCCCAACAAAAGTAATTTTAGTAAAATTAGTGTATCTTTAAATCTCTTTTAAACTGCCAAATCCCGCTTAAAAATAATGCAAGTATACATATCACTCAAGTAATAATGGGCTCTAATGGAGTCCTAGATATCGATCTCACTGGAAAGTTGGAAATTTCTGTAGATAGTTCTTAAGATTATAATTATAATTTAAACTAAAAAAAGGTAAAGTGCAAAGTTTGAATATTAACTACTAAAGTGAATGTTATTTAAAATGCAGTTGAAAGACAAAGTTAACTAAACTAGAAACTAAACTTTCAAAAGTAAAATTNTAACAAAAACTAAACTTTCAAAAGTAAAATTACAAAAACTAAATGAATTTTTTTGTTGACTGAAAGTTCAAATTTAAGAAAGCATCATTCCCTTTACAATGAGCATATGGATAGTATAGAAATTAAAATCATTTTGAAATAATATATATATATAAATTATTTTGTGCTAAATATGAGCAATCCTATTCTTTACCTCTTCTGAGTGCTATAAAGAACATTGACTAACCCAGAGTTTGGTCTCTAATTTCGTGGTTAAGCTGGGAGGATACCGACTGCCACTACAGAGCTCCCACTACTCCCTCCCATAAGGGCTAACAATCTCGCATTAGTTTCCAATCAATTGAACCAAACTGGAGATTTTAATCTATCACCTTAAAATCTCTAATTTTGTATCCAACAAAGTATTTTTTCCTATTTATTTGCACTCAATTCCATGGATGACATACTCTCCCATAAAATCAAATGTGATTATCCCCATGTTATAGAAATCATAGCCCTTTCGGAACGTATGTTTCTCAATACATTTTAACATTTCAATTGATCAGATCAAAAAGTAAAAGAAGATCAGAGTTCAAATCATCACAAATTATTAACATTTATAACCATAGAAAACAAAATTTATTCTTCACAAAACCATATTTCAAAGTAAGGAGAATGATAAAAAAGGTCAGTCAGAATTCATGAGAAGGATACGACAAAACACAGATTTCATATATAAAAATAAGTTTACAAACTTAGAATTCATGAGAAGGATACGACAAAACACGGATTTCATATATAAAAATAAGTTTACAAAATGACTACTCAAAATTCATGAGAAGGATATGATTAAACACAGATTTCATATATAAAAACAAGTTTACAAAATAAAAGAAATAAAAGACACAACTTGGATTTCATATATAAAAACAAGTTTACAAAATAAAAGAAATAAAAATACAACTTATCTCACAAATCCATTCCCAAGAACAAATCCTTAGAAGTTCTCTCCATTCCTTTCTCTCTTTACAAGCACTCTCAATTCTCTCTTAGAAGACTAATGAAGAAGAAATCTCTCACCTTCTCTCTCCTCTTACAACCCTAAGAGAAAATCTCCAAGCCCTTGACTTTCTTTCTCTATCACTTCCTACTGCCTTTCACCCCACCCCCCTTTTACGTCACACTCAAACTCCTTGAAGTTTTCTTCTTTTATTTTGGGTTGCCTCCTCTTAAAAGGAATTCAAAATTCACTCCAAAATTTCCTTCAAAGTCAACTCTTTTGAATTCAAAAGATGTATCATTTGATTCAAGAGACATATCCTTTCGTAAAAAAACCTTCCAAACAATTTAGATGCATTGAATTACTTCAAAAGGTGTTTACAAAAAGTGTCCCTTTGTAAATTTGCGCAACGCCTCGAACAACCTTAATCTGCAAAAAGTTGGCTCTTGCATTTCTGGCGCCAGATTTGATGCATCATGCACCAAGACTCTGTCAAAAGACGCATCATGTGCCAGATTTCCAAAATTTGTTGTTTTGGCTCCAAATTTTTGTCCTTTTTGCTACTTTTGCTCCAAATGTCTAAAAGTATTATATATTCAATAAAAACACAATAATACCATTCGTTAAAGTGCAATATCACCAAAAATAGGCATAAAATATATACTTAAAAAAACACATTATTTTGGTGTATCAATACTCAACCAAATCACATGAGATTTTTTTCTATAGCTTTCACATATGTATGAAATAAAAGTCTACTTCATAATCAATGAAACTGATGATAAAATTATGGGTTTTGAAATATACCTTTGCCCAAGAGCTGAGGCCTTGATTGGGTGCTTGTGAAAGCTTTTTTGTAGTTCAACAAACCTCCTTGAAGTGTCACCTAGATTTGGTATAAGGTCTAAGTAGGAGTTTGACCAACAAGTGTTGTAGCTTTGGTCTAGGAGTGGGTTAGAGGGCTCAATAGATGGGGCTTTCAGTGGGGAACTTCCTCTTTTGGTCTGAGGAAGAGTTTTAAAGGTTTAATTGGAAGCTTTGTGGAATTTGGTGGAGTGACAAAAAAAGNGTTGTGGTTGGTGAAGAACATTGTGGTGAACAACTTTCATGAAGGATTAAAATTGTTTTGAAGCTGATTTGATGGTCAATTTGAATGGATTTTGATGGGTTTGGATTTAGACCTAAATTAAGCATGGGGCTAAACTTTGGTCAAACATGGGCTAGCTTTGGGTTAAGTCCAAATTAATTATTTTATTTGATGTAAGACATCATGATGAACAACTTTCATGAAGGATGAAAAATGTTTTGAAGTTGATTTGATGGTCAATTTGTATGGATCTTGATGGGTTTGGGTTTAGACCTAAATTAAGCCCTCAAGGGTCAAATTTGGGTCAAACTTGAGCTAGCTTTGGGCTAAGCACAAATTGATTGTTGTGTTTGGTTACAAATGACCTTACAAAGGATTTTCAACAAAAATTAGATGCCAATTTGAAGTTTTGGGCATTCAATTGTTGAGATTTAGGGTGTTAGCCAATATTAGGGCTAATTTGGGGATTTTATCAAAGATGGTCAAATTAACCAAATTGGACCATGGTCTAGTTGGACAAAATGAAACTGAGAGTATTTTAGATTTATTGAGATTTTTTGGGAATTTTTGGATTTTTGGGCCATGGAGGGGCATTTTGGTAATTTGGCCATTTTTCGAAATTTTTATCAGTTTTGGCAAATTTGGATGTATTCAAAGTGTTTGGAATAATTTTTGATCAATTTTGGGTTTTTTGGGCAAAATTTAAGAATTTTGGCCAAATTTGGGCCCCAATGGCTGCAAGGCAAATTGGAGGTGCCTAGGGGTAAAAGGCCCAAGTTAGGCATTTCAAGTAGAATTGGATAAATATCCATTCTAAAAGATTCATAAACCAATGTATTATGAAGATATAGTGTACCCTAGTTCCAAGTCAACACCCAGGGTCAATCCTAAGGCCAAATAGCCCTATAGGAACTCTTCTTGAACTTCTCCCATAATGATCTTACCTACTAAATATTAGAGGTTAGGACCAATATGTGAAACTTCAAGTTGAGTAACGAGAAGAGTTTTGAGTTTCTAATGACGAGGGTATCCTTTCTAGTTTTCTAAGACTAGTCTATAGGAAAAACATATGGTTAGACTTAGGCTACTAAAGAAATTTCTAGACCTCAGCCAAAAATGAGGTCAACAAGGATTACTAAAAATTATATATTAATTAGTTTTAACTTATTTTAAATTTTTGAAATCTATAAAAAATTACAAAAATTGAGAAAAAGAAAAATTATATATATATATATATTTAATTTTATTTATTTAGTATGTTACTTTCTTAATTTTACTTTTTGCATGTGAAGTTCGAGATCTGAAGGTTTAATTCCCCATGATTCTGAATTAGAACGAACTATAAGAAAAATTCGAAAGCAAAAACAACTTCATGATTCTTAAGAAATGACAAACACATCACAAAAACATTGAAATGTTAAGTGCTGNTCATGATTCTGAATTAGAACGAACTATAAGAAAAATTCAAAAGCAAAAACAACTTCATGATTCTTAAGAAATGACAAACACATCACAAAAACATTGAAATGTTAACTGCTGAAAATGAACATCAAAATTTATAAAGAGCTTTAAGGGATTATGCAAACCCTACGACAGATGAAATTCATTCGAGTATTCAAATTCCTGCTGTAGCGGCTAACTCATTTGAATTTAAAACTAAAATAACACAAATGATGCAAAATAATAAATTTTGGGGAACACCAAGTGAGGATCCAAATTTACATATTGCAAGTTTTCTAGAACTTTGCGCTACATTCAAATATGATGGTGTATTAAATGATGCGATTAGACTTAGAATTTTTCCTTTTTCCTAAGGGATAAAACTANGACAAATGATGCAGAATAATCAATTTGGGGGAACACCAACTGAGGATCCAAATTTACATATTGTAAGTTTTCTAGAACTTTGCGCTACTTTCAAATATGATGGTGTATTAAATGATGCGATTAGACTTAGAATTTTTCCTTTTTCCTAAGGGATAAAACTAAAATGTGATTAAAATCATTAGCACCTGAATCTATTAAAACTTAAGGAGATATGACACAAAAATTCCTAGTTAAATAGTTTTATTCTTCAAAAACTACTTAGAAATGATATTACTTCTTTTATTCAGTATGAAGGAGAGTCAATTTATAAGGCTTGGGAATGATTTATAGAACTCCTTAGAAAGTGTCCACATCATGTTTACATGACTGGTTAATTATTCAAACATTTTATAATGGGTTAATAAGATCCAATCTTCAGGGTAGATTTGTAATAATAAAAAATGTGAAATGAAATCCAAATCTCATTAAAGCTCATACTTATCATCTAATCACCAATTAGGGTCTCCAAATGGGTAAGTTATTATCCTCCTTTCTTAAGCCCACTACCTTAGAATCATCCAATTAGGTTAACCTCTAAGCCATAATAATTTAAGAAAATTACAATTTTACTATTATTATGAAAAGGTGACAAGTTAGTTTCTATCTCTTAGAACATTATGTTTCAAACATCCATATGAGTTTATTATGATCAAAATTATCCAATTACACTTTAACTTAACCTAAAATTTAATTAAGGCATCAAAATCCCAAAACTACCATTCTGCTCCTAGGGCCTCTCTACTTCATAACTCATTAAATACAATTCAAATGACTTTGACATTTTTAAGATACTCCAGTTATGGGTCAATTAAAATATCATAGGAGAAATTATGATTTTTATTTAATTTTTAATAAGTATTTTAGCTCAAAAATAGGTATTTTCAATATTAATTTATTTAATTAATCAAAGTAAAGTTTATGTTCATGGAAAAATTATTGGAGGTTCACCTAGTGAGAGGACCATTTAAACCAAATTTCATGTTTTTAAATTATATTTTAATTATTATAACTATTTATTGATTTTAGTGATTAAATAAATATGAAATATAATTTAATTTAAAAATTACTTTTTATAATTTTATTAAATTTCTCCAAGTCTAGAGAACTTAGAGAAACAAACTTTTTATTTTTGTGATTTTTATTCGATTTATTATAACTATTTTAATGAAAAATTAAGAAAAATAATTTTTTAGTTTTTAAAAATACATAACTACATTAGAAAAAGTACAAAAAATATTTTAAAGGTTTTTAAGTGATCAAAGAACAATTAGAAACATTTTGGTGCATTTTGTATTTTTTGTAATTTTTTATTTTCTTAAATCCAAAAAAAGCCCAAAAATGAACTATTTAATTTAATATCAGTTTTATTTTTTTAGGTGCTCCTGATCACAAGAAACACTTATAATCACTTTTCATAATTTTCCTAACTATATTTTATTTATTATAATTATTTTAATGCAAAAATCTCATTTTTTTCTTGAAAAATAAACTTTGATATGAAAGATATTTGAAGTAGGTTTCAAATTTTTATAGAGGGTTAAAATTATCATTTTTTACAAGGTGGAACAATTTTTATAATTTTTTTGGATTATATTATATTTATTTATTTTTTTATGAATTTCAATGCCTTAATTAGCTATAATAATGAACATAATTATTCAAACTCATTTTAAATTTTTTATAGATTCGTCTAATCAGAAGGAACCTACCAAAACAAATCCCATATTTTCTTGATTTTATTTAGTTTATATAATTATTTTAAACAAAAATATGCAACTAGACTTGAAAATTAAGGCTTTTAGGGTTAGAAGTGTTCTCGGACTTTGGAAAAATCCAAGAACATATCTAACCACATGCAAAATAAGCCCTCCAAATTTCAAGCCATGGTGATTTTTATTCAACTAAATACAATTAAAATACTCTCTACAATATTTAACTAATTAAAAATAAAATACATTGTAAATAATTTTTATTCTTAGTCCATAATTTTCTCCTCTGTCCATTGAGCAACAAGATATTTTTATTTATTTATTATGATTTTTCTGTACTAACTTATGGTTTTTAAAGTTTTAGTATTTAAATAAATCAAAGAGCACTATTTTCCTACATATCCACGTGGCATCCGACTCACTCTCCGCAGCTCCGAAAGCCACACAGCGCGCTCCCATTCTACAACGCCTTCGGCCCGCGCTTTATGAAATGTTCTCCCGTCCGACGACTCCTCTGTCGTTTGATCAATACACACACGAATAGACGACATCCGTTCATCGTCCCCATCTTTCATAAACTGAGAACCATCCAAACTCTAGTCCTATGGTCTCTCTTGATACTTGATGTGGGCAGATTTATTGTGTTAATTTTGCAATTATTTTTCAATATTACAAAATACACACGACATATATAATAATAAATATGCAATGTAATCCCCAAAAAAATATTTTTGATAAAAATAATGTATCTTTAAAACTTTTTTAAACTGTCAAATCCCCTTTAAAAATAACGCAAGTATACGTATCGCTCAAGTAATAAAAGGCTTTGATGGAGTCCTAGATATTGATCCCCCATGGAAGTTAGAAATGCCTGTAGATAGTTCTTGAGATTATAATTATAATTTAAACTAGAAAAAAGGTAAAGTGTGAATTTTAAATATTAACTACTAAAGTGAATGCTATTTAAAATACAGTTGAAAGATAAAGTTAACTAAACTATGAACTAAACTTTCAAAAGTAAAATTACGAAAACTAAATGAAATTTTTGTTAACGAAAAGTTAAAATTAAGAAAACATCATTCCCCTTATAATGGGCATATGGATTGTGAAGAAATTAAAATCATTTTGAAAACATATATATAAAAACTGTTTTGTGTCAAATAGGAGCAATCCTATTCTTTACCCTCTTCCGAGTGCTATAAAGAACATTGACTAATCCAAAGTTTTGTCCCTAATTCCGTGGTTAGGCTGGGAGGATACCGGCTGCCACTTTAGAGCTCCCACTACTCTCTCCCCTGAGGGCTAACAATCTCGTCTTAGTTTCTATTCAACTGGACCAATTTGCGGATTTTAATATGTAACCTTAAAATCTCCAATTCTGTATCCAACAAAGTATATTTCTCAATTTATTTGAACTCAATTCCATGGATGACATACTCTCCCATGAAATCAAATGTGATTCTCCCCAGGTTATAGAAATCATAGCCCTTTTGAAACATATGTTTCTCAACACATTTTAACAATTCAATTAGCTAGATCGAAAAGTAAATGAAGATTGAAGTTTAAATCATCACAAATTATTAACATTTAAAACCATGGAAAACAAATTACTTCTTCAAAAAACCATATTTCAAAGTAGGGAGAAGGATAAAGAAGACTGCTCAGAATTCACGAGAAAGATACGACAAAACACGGATTTCATATATAAAAACAAGTTTACAAAACAAACAAAATAAAAGACACAACTTATCTTACAATCCTTCCCAAACAAATCCTTAGAAGTTATCTCCAATCCCTTCTCTCTTTACAAGCACTCTCAATTATCTCTTAGAAGAGTAATGAAGAAGAAATTTCTCACATTCCCTCTCCTCTTTCAACCCTAAAAGAAAATCTCCAAGCCCTCGACTTTCTTTCTCTATCTCTTCCTCCTGCCTTTCATGCCACCCCTCTTTCACATCACACTCAAACTCCTTGAAGTCTTCTTCTTTTATTTTGGGTTGCCTCCTCTAAAAAAGAATTGAAAATTCCCTTCAAAAGTCAACTCTTTTGAATTCAAAAAATGTGTCATTTGATTCAAAAGACATATCCCTTCATAAAAGAATCATCCAAAGTGTCTAGATGCATTGAATTACTCTAAAAGGTGTTTAGAACAACTGTCCCTTTACAAATTCACGCAAAATTCACCTCGAACCACCTTAATCTGCAAAAAGTCTTCTTTGGCCCATCTATCGTCGGATCTGGCGTATCATGTGCCAAGGCTCTGTCAAACAGAGCATCATGCGTCAATCTGACACATCATGTGCCAGATTCCAAAAATTTGCTATTTTAGCTCCAAATTTCATCGTTTTTGCTACTTTTGCTTTAAATTCTTAAAAATGTTATACCTACAACAAAAACATAAAAATACCCTTTTTTAAGTGCAATATCACAAAAAATAGGCATAAAATACATACTTAAAACAACATATTATTTTTCTGTATCAAAATCCCCCAAACTTAAATGTTACTTGTCCTCAAGTGACACTTTTTATTACATAAAAACATATGACTTATGATAGGGATCAACTCATAACTTCTATACTTTACTGTAATAAATTTAATAGAAAAATTTAAGAAAAACCTTTAATAACTTAGATTCAAACTCTAAGTTTTAGAGTATTTAGTAATCAAATTTAAGATTTCTGAATCTCTATTTATTTCAAGAAAAATTGCAATTTATCATATTGAGGATATTTAGAACATTCATATGAAATAGGACTTCATGAAAACTTTACTAGTAATACTACTAATATTCCAATACAAGTTTAGAAAATGTAATAAAGCTCATTCCTTAAGTTGATTCAAGTGAAGCCAATTTTTTATTAGACATCTCCTTAAGCTTCTCCTCACTTTATTTTTCTTTTCTTTTCTTTTCTTTTATTTCTCTTTTTTTTTTCTTTAAGGATCTTTTCAATCATTTCTTTTCTTTTTTGTTTCTTTTTCAAGTGAGGATTACTATATCTGGATAATTTTTAATAGTTTTGAACTTCACTATCCTCTTATTAAAAATAAAACTCCTTACATTTCTTTACTTAATAAATTCTTACCAGCTTATGATTTTTCATAAAGTTTCATTCTTTTCTTCTTACATGAAACTCTAAAATTCTTTACACTTCAAAAATATAATTTTTTTTTACTTTAAATAGAAAAACATAGTCTTATCCTATCATTCCAAATATCTTTAACTTTAGAATTGACTTTCATTATTAAAAACTTTTTACCTAAATTTATCATAATATTCATAAACTTAAGTATAGTCATTTAAAGTTTAATCTCAATATCCCAGGTCATGTTAAATTAATTTTAAAAATACAGTTAATTGAGGACAAATAAATTTAGTTTACTTCTTTTCAAAAGAAAATTTTCTTCACCCCAAATTTAAGTTTTTAAGTAAATTTTTTTAAGAAAATATTTTAGTACAAAATTTAGTAAGTGAAACAAAACAGTAAATGCATGAAAATAAAAACTAACATGTAGAGGATTTCTAGTTATGAAACTAGGCTTTGATATACTGCAGGTACTAACTTTAAAAACATACATACATGCTTTAAGGCATTAAATGAGACATAATATAGTATAAAGAATTTGTTGAGAATTAAAAATAGAAATTCAAAAACTAAAAATACTAAAAATGCAGGAAAAAGTAAAAATCTATTGTTACTATTACAATTTCAGTCCACAACACAACATAAAAATCTTTACTTCAACAGTTTCCAAAAAAAAATACATCACAATATAGTCACAAATAACAAACAAAGATCAAAACAAACTAAACTAGACTCCTAAAAATATCATTCTTCTCTACTGATATTCATCATTATAAACAGTTTTTGCTCCAATTTCTCCAATCTGACTTTGCATATTAATTATGTCCATTTGCTGAATTATAAGCTGCTCCATAATAGTTTCAAGTGAATCAGAGCGAGAAGTAGATAATCCTGCAGCTGATGTAGAGGATTTATCCCTTCTACCACCTCTAGATTCAACAAATGATTCCACTCTTTGAGTTTCACTCGGGGAGCAATTTAAAAATAAAGAGAAAATGAAATCTATGATTTTTGGCCTCCAAAATCTTCTCTCTCGCCCTCAATGTAAAGCCCTAGGTGAAGGTTTAGAGGTAGGAGATGACCCAAGAAGTGAAAATGGATCTTGTTCGTGCAATTTTGCAGTTTTTTAGGCAATCATGCGTGTTCAGGTTCTTGGCACATCATGCGCCAATGCTCTGTAAAATGGCACATCATGCGCTAAAGCACAAATTCACTAGATTTTAGTTTTTGTGGAAATCTGCTCCACACCACTTTACATCAACCTCTAATTAACTTAAATGATCATTTCTAAATATATATAAACATTATTCTAACAACAAACTTTCACAAACAACATAAAACTCAGTTTTATTTATAGAATCCGCGCTATTACAAACTAACATTTATCAAGCCAACAAACATTTGTTTCAGTGTTTTAAAGCAAGCCAAGCATCCTATCACTAAAATCTAAACATGAAAATACAAACCATAAACATAGATAAAGTTCAACAATAAAAGTAAATGCAATCCAACACAACAAAGTAACTAAAACAAATAGTACTAAACAAAAAATTACGTGCATAAACTAAATTCAAACATCTTCTTCTCTCTCATTCTCCTGGATATCTCCCATAGATTGGTAGTGCCCATACAAGTTATAGAAGGGCCGGTAAGAAAACTCACCAGTTGAATCCTCCCCAATCCAAGCATTAATCTTGAACATACACACCAAACCATCTTCAATACGACCAGTATGTTCAAAATGTTCCTTCGATCTTCAATCCAAATGATCTAACATTTCAGAAATATTTCCTATTGCTTGAATTAGATTTTGCACCTCTTTTTCAATCTTCTTGATCTTCTTTAAAAGTGCATTCGAATTGAAGTAAGGCTGAATATGTGATGAATTCTGAGATTCATGATCCATCACTACATTGATATCATTTTCATCTCCCATTCCAGTACAACTACAATAGACTACTGGATCCATTAGCACCCAAGGAAGAAGCACTTTTTCCCAACTTTTGTAAGGTACTTGCAATTGACTACACAGTAGGAAAATAGTAGATGGATGTCCAAGCCCAATTGCAGACCAAATTACAATCAAACCCAAAACTGATTTCACAATAATGGCTCCAATATCAATAGGTTTTCTAGTTTGAATACAATAATTTAAAATAGCACTCTCCTTAGTCAACTTATTGATCTTCATAGTAAGCATTAATTTTGATGCAATAAATAAGTTTCATGCCTTAGAAGTACGATTTAACAATGATGACAAAAAACTTACATTTCCATCATCTCTGGCCTCTAAATTTGCATCTTCATCCATATGGTATTGGTAGAGTTCATTCATATTATCTCTCGTAGGGGTAAAATTTGCATAATGACAGATAAGCACATTCTCAATCATAAACATCTTGTTTATTCTTGAAGGAGTGAATTGAACAAACCTGAATCACACATAGACAATTCATTGGTTGATTCCATGTAAATTTAGATAAAACACTTTCACCACAGGGACGACTACGATGGCAATAGTGTAACAAAGCACTTCCCAACGTCACTGCGCAATGATCTCTTTAACTCGACTATTCAGTGTGTTGAATCCTCGATCTACAAATCCCCTCTCTTTGATTAGCCTCTTCTTTATTAAAACACGATCATGCAACTTCTGCGCATCAAAACTAACAAATTTTCTCCGGTTAAAAATTCCAAGTCTCACAGTATTTTTGGAGTGGGACACCATTGGATTTGAAATCTAGCGGCTTTTCCCTCGTTTTCCCTCTTAAAATAGACTTAGGAATAAGTTTTTGGGAGTTATAAGGAGAAGAATCCACCAAAAATAACCTTTTGAAATGTTTTAAGTCAATTTTGTCACCACGGTGCATCATGTGCCTATTCTGGCGCATCATTCGCCAACTCTCTGGAATTCAGTGCATCATGCGCCAGTTCCTAAAACAGCACTATTTTGATTTCAATCTAATAAATTCTCAATTTTTCCATAAAATAAAGATGTTTCTAAACATTTTCTCAAATACATGGACTATATAAAGACATACATATAAATATATGTAAAATATTTTGAACAAAAACTCAAAAGAAAAATAAACAATGATAAATATGGGTTGCCTCCCACATAGCGCTTGGTTAAATGTCGTCAGCCCGACATTCCCAGTCTTTATTATGGGTGAACCAACATTTTAGTCTCTTTAAAAGCTGGTCTTTGACCATCAAAATATGGTTTCAATATATGCCCATTCACTTTAAATATCCTTCCATATTTGAGATCTTGAATATTAACTACTTCATAAGGATAGACCTTTACAACTTTGAATGAACCTTTCCACCCAGACTTCGACTTCCCAAGAAATAATTTCAATCTTGTATTATATAATAAAACTTCCTGTCCAGGTTCAAATTCCCTTTTTATTATCTTCCGATCATGCCATTCTGTCATCTTTTCATTAATAATCCTCGCATTAACGTAAGACTCATTTCTAATTTCTTTAAGCCCATTCAATTGTAATAATCTTTCTAACTAGCTTCTTTCAAATTAAAATTGAATTCCTTTATAGCCCACTAAGCTTTATGCTCCAACTCTACTAGCAAGTGAAAAGTCTTCCAAAAAATTAATCTATAAGGGGACATTCTTATAGGTGTTTTATAAGCTATCCTGTATGCCCATAATGACATACTAATCTAGTTGACCAATCCATTTTACGAGGATTAACACTCTTTTCCAAAATTCTCTTAATTTCACGATTAGATACTTCTGCTAAACCACTAGTTTAGGGATGATAAGCAATTGTAATTTTATGCATTATATTATATTTTTCTAACAATCTTACAATTTTTGCATTTTCAAAATGAGATCCTCCATCAGTAATGATTACTCTTGGCATTTCATATCTTGTAAAATTATTTTTAGTTAAAAATTTTGAAATACTCCGAGCATAACAGCGAGGTAAAGTGATTGCTTCAATCCATTTCAAAACATAATCCACTGCAATCAAGATATAAATATTTACGAATGAAGGTATAAATGGTCTCATAAAATTCAATCTCCACGCATCAAATATTTCAATTTCCAAATTAAAATTTAGAGGAATTTCATTTCTTCTTGAAATATTACAGACTCTTTGACACCGATCACATGTTTTTATGTATATATTAACATCTCTAAATAGAGTAAGCCAATAAAATCCAAATTATAAAATTTTATGAACAGTTCTTTCATTTCCAAAACATCCAAATTCAGAATCATGACATTTTTGGATAATGTTCTGAATTTCTCTATAAGGCACACATCATCTCATTAGTAAATCTTTGCATTGTTTATACAAATAAGGTTCATCCCAAAAATATGATTTTGCATCATAAATGAATTTTTGTTCCTATTATTTTGTCAGCCCATATGGTAAAATACCACTAATAATATAATTTATAATATCAACATACCAAGATATTTCCTATCCTTTTACAACATAAAGTTGTTCATAAAAAAAAAATTCGTTAACTCTTTTTCCATATCGAGGAAGAACTATCATAAAATCAAACTCTTGTATCAGAAGTATCAATCTAATTAATCTTGGTTTGCATCCTTCTTTTGCATCAAATATTTAATAGTTGAATGGTCAGTACGTACTATACATTTTGCTCTAATCAGATATGATCTAAACTTATCAAAAGCATAGACAATAGCGAATAACTCTCTTTTAGTGATTGTGTAGTTAATCTGAGTATCATTAAGAGTCTTATTATCATAGTATATAACTTTAAAAATCTTATCATATTTCTGCCCTAAAACAACTCTAATTGTATAATCATTAGCATCACTCATTAATTTGAAAAGTTTCTTCCAATCAGGTGAATCAATTATAGGAGCAGTGATCAATTTTTACATTAAAGTTTCAAAGGCTTTAAGGCAATATTTGTTGAAGCCAAATTTTGTATCTTTTTCCAGAAGTTGGTATAAGGGTTTAGTAATTTTTGAAAAATCTTTGATATATCGCTTGTAAAATCCAGCATGTCCTAAAAGCTCCTAACTCCTTTTACTGTAGTAGGTGGAAGTAGGTTTGATATAACATAAATTTTTGCAGAATCTACTTCTATGTCATTTTTGAAATTTTATGCCCAAGCATAATTTCTACCATAAATTGACATTTCTCTTAGTTCAATATGAGATTAGTCTTTCACATCGTTCCAGAACTTTCTTTAAATGATTTAGACATATTTCAAATGAAGTTCCAAACACAGAACAATCGTCCATAAAGACTTCAATCCCTTTTTTAATTAAGTCACTAAAAATTGACGTCATACATCTTTGAAATGTTGCAGGTGCATTACATAATCCAAAGGGCATTGCTAATAAGCAAAAGTTGTAGGTGAAATATTTCCTTTTAGGATAGGTAATCGAATGATCAACTAACTAAAGAGTTACAGTCGTAGGTGAAATATCCCATAAGCCCAACCTTCTGAAAATTGATACGACATAAGATTAATACTGGCTCTTAAATCACATAAAGCTTTTCTATAAAATCATTTGCTATAGCACAAGGAATTGTAAAACTTTCAGGATCTTTAAGTTTTTCAAGAAGCATTTTTTGAATTATAGTGCTACACTCTTCACTGAGTGCAACAGTCTCATTATCTACAAACTTTCTTTTATTATTAAATATATCCTTCATGAACTTCACATAGCTTGTCAATTGTTCCAAAGTTTCAACAAATGGAATGTTTATCGTTAATTTCTTCAATATTTCTAAAAATTTAGAAAATTCGTTATCTATATTTTTCTGCTTCAATCTATGAAGAAATGGAGGTGGTGGTCTTTCTATAGTGATTTTCATTGGTTTAATAGGAAATTCTGTCTCAAAATGAAAATCTTCACTTGATTTTTCATTTTTCACCTCATCTTTTTCAAGTTCAACTTCTTCTTGAACTCAGTTTTCCAATTCTTTTGCACTTCAAGTTGAATAACTTTAATTTCCTCTTTGTTCTGATCTTTAGGTTTTACTGCAACATTACTAGGCAATATTCCTAGAAGTCTATTGCTAAGTGCAATAGCAATACATCTCAATTGATTTTTAATGTTTCTAATTGCAGCTTTTTGACTTTGTAATTGACATCCCATTTGCAATATCAATTCTTCCATTGATAACTTTTTCTCCTTACTTTGCATATTATTAAATCCTAGGGGATAATAAGATTTATAAGTTATATTTCCTTGATTGTTGGAGTTTCCCAATGGATTTTTAGTGTTGTTTCTCCATTGTGGATTTGCATCATTAGAGTTATTGTTACTCTAACTAAAATTTAGATGATTTTTTCAACCGGGATTATAATTATTGGCATAAGGATTATTAGAACAATTATTTATTGCATTTATGGTCTCATAAGAAGATTGAGATTCTAACATTTGTCCCAATAAATTTTCCTCAAGCACAGGTGGTGTTTGAGAATAATTCATTCCATATTGCTCTATCTTCTTTAATATACTAGTTATTTGTGCAGCTAACATAGATATTACATCATAATCATGAATACTAGCTACTCTTTTTTGATTTATCCTTTTAGAGGACCATTGAAAATTACTTGTAGCCATCTTTTAATTTAATGAATATGCTTACTCGATTGGTTTCGACATGATCCACCAACAGCAGCGTCAATTATAGATCTAGGAGATCCAATCAACCCATTATAAAAAGTTTGAATTATTAACCAATCTGGCAACCTTATGGTGTGGACACTTTCTAAGGAGATCTTTGAATCTTTCCCAAGCTTCATAAATTGATTCCCCTTCAAACTGGCAAAAGGATATAATATAATTTCTAAGCTTAGTAGTTTTTGAAGGTGAGAAATATTTAGATAAAATTTTTTTTGACAAATCTCTTCAAGTTCTGATAGATCCAGGTGCTAATGAGTTTAACCACATCTTAGCTTTATCCCTTTATGAAAAAGGTAAAAGTCTAAGTTTGACAGCATCATTCGACACTCCATCATTTTTAAATGTATCACACAATTTTAGAAAACTAGCAAGGTGTAAATTAGGATCTTCAGTTGGTGTTCCCCTAAACTGATTATTTTGAATAATTTGGACAATAGCAGGTTTAAGCTCAAATGAATTGTAACTATAATAAGGTTTTGTATATTCAAATGAATTTCGTCTGCTGTAGGATTAACATAATTTCTTAAAGGTCTCTGATGATGTTCATTTTCATTTCCAACATTACTCAAATTATAAGTCATTTTGCTAATATTATCTAACTCTTTTTGTTGTTTTCTAATTTTTCTAATAGTTCTTTCTAATTCAAAATCGTAAGGTACTAAATTTTTCAAATCTTACACTACGCATAAATAAATAAAATAAGTAATTGAAAATAAGCAAACACACTTAAATAAGAAAATGTTCAAGCTAAACTACAGATACTCTTTTTTTTTTAGTTTTAGTTTTTTAAAATAAAAATTAAATAACTTACTACTACTACTTTCTGTTACTTCCCCAAAAACGATGCAAAAAACTTGATGTAAGCAGATTTAGTGTATTACTTTTACTATTATTCTTCTATGTTACAAAAGACACACGAAATATATAATAATAAATGTGCAATGTAATCCCAACAAAAGTAATTTTAATAAAATTAGTGTATCTTTAAAACTCTTTTAAACTGCCAAATCCCGCTTAAAAATAATGCAAGTATACATATCACTCAAGTAATAATGGGCTCTAATGGAGTCCTAGATATCGATCTCACTGGAAAGTTGGAAATTTCTGTAGATAGTTCTTAAGATTATAATTATAATTTAAACTAAAAAAAGGTAAAGTGCAAAGTTTGAATATTAACTACTAAAGTGAATGTTATTTAAAATGCAGTTGAAAGACAAAGTTAACTAAACTAGAAACTAAACTTTCAAAAGTAAAATTACAAAAACTAAATGAATTTTTTTGTTGACTGAAAGTTCAAATTTAAGAAAGCATCATTCCCTTCACAATGAGCATATGGATAGTATAGAAATTAAAATCATTTTGAAATAATATATATAAAAATTATTTTGTGCTAAATATGAGCAATCCTATTCTTTACCTCTTCTGAGTGCTATAAAAAACATTGACTAACCCAGAGTTTGGTCTCTAATTTCGTGGTTAAGCTGGGAGGATACCGACTGCCACTACAGAGCTCCCACTACTCCCTCCCATAAGGGCTAACAATCTCACATTAGTTTCCAATCAATTGAACCAAACTGGAGATTTTAATCTGTCACCTTAAAATCTCTAATTTTGTATCCAACAAAGTATTTTTCCCTATTTATTTGCACTCAATTCAATGGATGACATACTCTCCCATAAAATCAAATGTGATTCTCCCCATGTTATAGAAATCATAGCCCTTTCGGAACGTATGTTTCTCAATACATTTTAACATTTCAATTGATCATATCAAAAAGTAAATGAAGATCAGAGTTCAAATCATCACAAATTATTAACATTTATAACCATATAAAACAAAATTTCTTCTTCACAAAACCATATTTCAAAGTAAGGAGAATGATAAAAAAGGTCAGTCAGAATTCATGAGAAGGATACGACAAAACACAGATTTCATATATAAAAATAAGTTTACAAAACAAAAGAAATAAAAGACACAACTTATCTCACAATCCTTCCCAAGAAAATCCTTAGAAGTTCTCTCCATTCCTTTCTCTCTTTAGAAGCACTCTCAATTCTATCTTAGAAGACTAATGAAGAAGAAATCTCTCACATTCCCTCTCCTCTTACAACCCTAAAAGAAAATCTCCAAGCCCTTGACTTTCTTTCTCTATCTCTTCCTACTGCCTTTCACCCCACCCCCCTTTCACGTCACACTCAAACTCCTTGAAGTCTTCTTCTTTTATTTTGGGTTGCCTCCTCTTAAAAATAATTCAAAATTCACTCCAAAATTTCCTTCAAAGTCAACTCTTTTGAATTCAAAAGATGTATCATTTGATTCAAGAGACATATCCTTTCGTAAAAGAACCTTCCAAAGAGTTTAGATGCATTGAATTACTCCAAAAGGTGTTTACAAAAAGTGTCCCTTTGTAAATTCGCGCAATGCCTCGAACCACCTTAATCTGTAAAAAGTTGGCTCTTGCATTTCTGGCGCCAGATTTGATGCATCATGCACCAAGACTCTGTCAAACGACGCATCATGTGTCAGATTTCCAAAATTTGTTGTTTTGGCTCCAATTTTTTTGTCCTTTTTGCTACTTTTGCTCCAAATGTCTAAAAATATTATATATTCAATAAAAAACACAATAATACCATTCTTTAAAGTGCAATATCACCAAAAATAGGCATAAAATACATACTTAAAAAAACATATTATTTTGGTGTATCAATACTCAACCAAATCACATGGGATTTTTTTCTATAGCTGTCACATACGTATGAAATACAAGTCTACTTCATAATCAATGAAACTGACGATAAAATTATGGATTTTGAAATATACCTTTGCCCAAGAGCTGAGGCCTTGATTGGGTGCTTGTGAAAGCTTTTTTGTAGTTCAACAAACCTCCTTGAAGTGTCACCTTGATTTGGTATAAGGTCTAAGTAGGAGTTTGGTCTAGGAGTGGGTTAGAGGGCTCAATAGATGGGGCTTTTAGTGGGGAACTTCCCCTTTTGGTCTGAGGAAGAGTTTTAAAGGTTTAATTGGAAGCTTTGTGGAATTTGGTGGAGTGACAAAAAAAGCCCTGGATTTTTAGCCCAAATTTTTAGAGAGGCAGTGGCTATGGATAGTTCAGGACAGTGAGATTGAGCTCAGGGAGACTTTAGTGAGAATTTGACAGAGTCTCCCCAGGAAGTTAGAACTTCTTCCCCTTTGGCCATGAGAGGGGTCTTATTTATAGACGAGACTTTGACTGCCAATAAGGCAAGCCAGGGTAGCCAAAGGGAAGCTTAGGTGGAGAGGAATTTGACGCAAGTGGCCTATGGGAGTTTGACACACTGAATGAGTGTAATTTATGTCTGGTCCATGAGAGAGGCTTCTCANTGATTTGGTATAAGGTCTAAGTAGGAGTTTGGTCTAGGAGTGGGTTAGAGGGCTCAATAGATGGGGCTTTTAGTGGGGAACTTCCCCTTTTGGTCTGAGGAAGAGTTTTAAAGGTTTAATTGGAAGCTTTGTGGAATTTGGTGGAGTGACAAAAAAAGCCCTGGATTTTGAGCCCAAATTTTTAGAGAGGCAGTGGCTATGGATAGTTCAGGACAGTGAGATTGAGCTCAGGGAGACTTTAGTGAGAATTTGACAGAGTCTCCCCAAGAAGTTTGAACTTCTTTCCCTTTGGCCATGAGAGGGGTCTTATTTATAGACGAGACTTTGACTGCCAACTAGGCAAGCCAGGGTAGCCAAAGGGAAGCTTAGGTGGAGAGGAATTTGATGCAAGTGGCCTATGGGAGTTTGACACACTGAATGAGTGTAATTTATGTCTGGTCCATGAGAGAGGCTTCTCAATTTTGAATTTTCCATCGACTAAGCTAATCGGCCAGGGCTGGGGTGGCAGTTAGGTGGTTAAGGGAACCTAGAGGGAGGTTTAAATGTGATCAAGATGGAGGCTTAATTAAGTGATGACATGGTTAAGTCACTTAGCCAAATATGGGAAGAGATCCCCAAAATCAAGGTACCCTTGATTTGTGGCACCTATAGGGTGGGCTAAGAGGATATAGGTTGGTCCCTAGAGTTCAAATGGCAATTGTGGTGGTCCAAGTTGGGCTAGGTCAACTGGCTCCAAGTGGGTTTAGGGTTAGGGTTCAAAATCTTGGGTTTAGCTTGGACTTGGATTTAGGCTTCACTAGAGTTTGGATTTAGCTCAATTGATTATCCAATTTGATTTAGAAGGTTTTCATGAGGCATTGGGAAGTCAATTGGGTGGAAATTGAGAGGCTATGGGGTTTAATTTGGTGAGATTTGGATTTTTGGGCAAAATTGGGGATTTTGGTTTGAATTGAATTTAGGCTAAGCTTGAGTTTGTGTCTAAGCTAATCGAGGCTTCAATTTTGTCTAAGGGAATCCTATGAAGAGTTTAGGAAGTGAATTTGGTGGATTTAAATAAGCTAGGGAGTATAATTTAATGGAATTTTGGCTTGGGGTCAATTTGGGGCATTTAGATTAAGTTTGGAATTTGGACTTGAAATTGGACTCATATGGGGCTAGAAATTGGTTTCAATTGGGCTTAAACATGATTAAATTTGGTTTGGATTTGAAATTGGGGAAATATGCAATTAATTTGGTGGAAATTGGGGGTGATTTGAAGATTTTAGGTATTTTGGGGTAAAATTAGGATTTTGATCAAAATTAGTCAATTTGGTCAAATTGGGCTCAATGGATGGCTAGAATTGGTTTTGGAGATGTTTGGAATGATTTGGGTGGTTTTGGGAATTTTTGGGCCATGAGGGGCATTTTGGTAATTTTGTGAAGTTAGGAGTATTTTGAGAATTTTGAAATTTTTGAGGTTTTTTGGGCAATTTAAGTGGTTTGAAATGGTTTGGGATGATTATTGAAGAGAATTTGAGAATTTTGAAATATTTAAAAATTTAGGGTTTCAGGGGTAATTTGGTAATTTTGGAGAAGTTTGGGGCAGAAGGTCAAAATTGGGTATTTGGGTAGAGTTGGAGTTTAATGAGGAGACCAACCACAAAATTACCCCTATGGTGCCATGAGACCAAGGTAATCTATATCTTAGATCCGACATGTGTTGGTCATAGCCATCCTAGCTAGGGGCTAAGGGTTTGGGGGACCACTCACATGAGTTTCCAAAAGAGTAAGGGATCAAGCTAAGCATGTTTGGTTAAGGGTTTTTTGTTGTGTGTAAAAGTGAGAGGTTCAAGTGTCTGTGTGTGTGTAAGACTGACCAAAACCACACCTCCCAGGGCTAACCCTAAGGCCAGACAGTCTTATGGGGACTTCTCTTGAGCTCCTCCATGCTTGGCTCCATCCTATCAAGTGTTAGAGGTTAGAACCAAGCATGTGGAACTCCAAGAACAGCAAAGAGGTATTTAGAATTTCTACTAGGGTAGAGTTCCATCACTAGTCCTCTAGAAGCAGTCAACAAGAAAGTTCTATGGTTAAATCCTAGGCTTCTAAGGATGAAAGGCTAAACCTCAACAAAAGTGAGATCAACATGATGTTAGTAGGTCAATTTGCTTGCTCTTGCTTCTTCTTTATTCTAGTGGAAGCGTTTGTTAGAAAATAAATTGAGCAATGAATCCATTTTCTTTCTTTTTAAAAATTTTTATCAATGAAAATGCATATGTTTTGATGTAAAATTTAATGTTACATGGAAGAAAATTTAGCAACATTTATTTTC
>JXCR01132220.1:90019-107994 GCA_002079205.1 Phalaenopsis hybrid cultivar
GACAAAATTCTATTGAAAAACAAATGAGATCAACTTAAAAATGATTGAAAGTTGTGGATGGAGCTGAAGATAGAGGCCATTGGTTTGAGGTGAGACCCTATTATGAAAAGAGTGGATACACTAGAGGATTGGTGACAAGAGAAAATTTCAGTAAGTAGAAAACCTTACATTCAATATGATATATTTTAAAATTCTTTTTCCTAAAAAATCAAACTTATCAATTGGAGGTCTTGTTGAACACAAGAAATTTAGACTTGCCAACATTGACTCGAAGTTAGAGGAGAAGTTAGATACTATGTTCCACAATTTAGATGAGCCCGAATGTCCTCATTCCAATAAGTTCCAAGAAGAACAACCAGAGTAATGAGAGCTGAATCACTCTAAATGTCTTACACCCTCGACACAAAAAGAAAAAAGGAAAATTAAGCTATGTTGGGGTGGCTCACTTATCAAAGCAAATCTCATAGTTGGTGACAAACTGCACCAGTATCACATCTAGTGCCCGCACAGCTCTGCATGCATACCCCACAATGACTGATTTTGTTAAGCTACTCGACTATATTCCAGGGATTTTTGATGACGTGCCAATTTACTTATTTACTGTAAAACTTCTTGATGACAAAAATGGTGAAAAACATTCTTTACACTACTACATTAAAAAATTAATTTATCGTTTGCTTCTACATAATCGGATGTATGGCGTAAAACAATAGTTTGATTTATAAAATTTTAAATTTTAGCTGGATAAAAAAATGGATAATAAATAATTTTAGTGAATTCAAAATATATAATTTAAATCAATTTTAATGAATTTAAAAACCATTCAAGCCATCTGTCGATTACCTTTAACTTTAAGTTATACTTCAAATCAAACACTAAATAAAAACACAAAAATTAATTAAAAAAAATTAATTTTAATTGGACCAAAAAAAAAAAAAGATAAAGAANTTAAAAATCATTCAAGCCTTCTGTCGATTACCTTTAACTTCAAGTTATACTTCAAATCAAACACTAAATAAAAACACAAAAATTATAAATTAAAAAAAAAATTAATTTTAGTTGGACAAAAAAAAAAAAAAGATAAAGAATTTAAGTGGATTCAAATCGTATAATTTAATTCAAGTTTGATTAATTTAAAAACCAATCAAGCCATATGTCAACATCAAGTTTTACTTCAAACTAAACACCAAATAAAAAAAACAAAATTATAATTTAGAAAGTGTTAAATTTTAGCTGGATAAAAGAAAGATAATATAAAAATTAAGTGAATTCAAAACTTATAATTTAATTCAATNCTTACTTCAAACTAAACACCAAATAAAAAAAACAAAATTATAATTTAGAAAGTTTTAAATTTTAGCTGGATAAAAGAAAGATAATATAAAAATTAAGTGAATTCAAAACTTATAATTTAATTCAATTTTGATGAATTTGAAAACCTATCAAGCCATTTGTAGACTTCCTTTAACAACAAGTTTTACTGTGCGAGAGGTAATAGTCAAATATTCTAGAGTCGTCCTAAGGTTTCGCTAATCAATATCATTATATTTGTTCTTAAAGAACATTAATTTGTCAAGTGTTAAATTATCTAAAGTGATCCATGGTCACTTCTCCGAGGCTCAGTTATAATTGTTGTGTAGCTCGAATTCTTGCCACACCAGTGGCAAGGTTCATGCTCGCCGCAGCCTAAATGATGTTGAATTATGATTTATCCATGAATTCACATCTCAAGTAAAGAGCCACGGAATGGTGAAATAGTGAGTTGGAGAGAAATAATTTGGGAGGAAATGCAATATTATTTTTCTGGATTATAATCCCATGGTTCTTTCCTTCTTAAGCGTTTTATAGGAGAGTTTTTCTTATAAAATACATATGGGTGATGATTATATATAGATCTCTAGTGATCACTCATTATTTTTATTTATCTTATCCTAATATAGACATAAACAAAATTATCTTTGGTGTGTTATCCTCTAATGACGTCACATTTCACCATTCTTTTTCTCTGAGGTTCATCGGGTCACGCCTTTCATCTTATCCGGCCCCAACCTTGAGCTGTTCTAAAGGCCAGTTTGCTTGTGGAGCAAATCGCCATTTATCCAGCGGGCTAACTTGGAATGCCAATGNCTAGATACTATGTTCCACAATTTAGATGAGCCCGAATGTCCTCATTCCGATGAGTTCCAAGAAGAACAACCAGAGTAGTGAGAGCTGAATCACTCTAAATGTCTTACACCCTCGACACAAAAAGAAAAAAAAGGAAAATTAAGCTATGTTGGGGTGGCTCACTTATCAAAGCAAATCTCATAGTTGGTGACAAACTGCACCAGTATCACATCTAGTGCCCACACAGCTCTGCATGCATACCCCACAATGACTGATTTTGTTAAGCTACTCGACTATATTCCAGGGATTTTTGATGACGTGTCAATTTACTTATTTACTGTAAAACTTCTTGATGACAAAAATGGTGAAAAACATTCTTTACACTACTACATTAAAAAATTAATTTATCGTTTGCTTCTACATAATCGGATGTATGGCGTAAAACAATAGTTTGATTTATAAAATTTTAAATTTTAGCTGGATAAAAAAATGGATAATAAATAATTTTAGTGAATTCAAAATGTATAATTTAAATCAATTTTAATGAATTTAAAAATCATTCAAGCCTTCTGTCGATTACCTTTAACTTCAAGTTATACTTCAAATCAAACACTAAATAAAAACACAAAAATTATAAATTAAAAAAAAAATTAATTTTAGTTGGACAAAAAAAAAAAAAAGATAAAGAATTTAAGTGGATTCAAATCGTATAATTTAATTCAAGTTTGATTAATTTAAAAACCAATCAAGCCATATGTCAACATCAAGTTTTACTTCAAACTAAACACCAAATAAAAAAAACAAAATTATAATTTAGAAAGTGTTAAATTTTAGCTGGATAAAAGAAAGATAATATAAAAATTAAGTGAATTCAAAACTTATAATTTAATTCAATTTTGATGAATTTGAAAACCTATCAAGCCATTTGTAGACTTCCTTTAACAACAAGTTTTACTGTGCGAGAGGTAATAGTCAAATATTCTAGAGTCGTCCTAAGGTTTCGCTAATCAATATCATTATATTTGTTCTTAAAGAACATTAATTTGTCAAGTGTTAAATTATCTAAAGTGATCCATGGTCACTTCTCCGAGGCTCAGTTATAATTGTTGTGTAGCTCGAATTCTTGCCACACCAGTGGCAAGGTTCATGCTCGCCGCAGCCTAAATGATGTTGAATTATGATTTATCCATGAATTCACATCTCAAGTAAAGAGCCACGGAATGGTGAAGTAGTGAGTTGGAGAGAAATACTTGGGGAGGAAATGCAATATTATTTTCCTGGATTATAATCCCATGGTTCTTTCCATCATACGCGTTTTATAGGAGAGTTTTTCTTATAAAATACATATGGGTGATGATTATATATAGATCTCTAGGGATCACTCATTATTTTTATTTATCTTATCCTAATATAGACATACACAAAATTATCTTTGGTGTGTTATCCTCTAATAACGTCACATTTCACCATTCTTTTTCTCTGAAGTTCATTGGGTCACACCTTTCATCTTATCCGGCCCCAACCTTGAGCTGTTCTAAAGGCCAGTTTGCTGGTGGAGCAAATCGCCATTTATCCAGCGGGCTAACTTGGAATGCCAATGTAACTTGAGGCGAGCAAACCCATCTGTTGTTTAGCAAGTTTATCAGATAATTTTGTACTTTGATTGTGCAATTCCGTTGCATATTCAGTTTCCTTTGTTCGACTCAACTGCTCGCATTTGGTTGCCCATAACGGCTCCTATTTGGTTTCATACTCAACCGGTCATATACAACTGCTCCAGGACCTCGGCTCGATGGGTTGGGCTTACAAGTCTAAGTCATCTTGGTCCCCAATTGGACCAACTTAGTTGCATTTTAGCTATACATTTTAAATGTCAATATCAAAGAAATATAAATACACAAAAATTATATGGCATGTATGTGCCCTCGCTAAAATGAAAGGCTCCGCTTCGTTAAATTGCGACATTTTGTCGCATTGGATAAGTTCTGAGAGAATTTTTTGCCAACAGATGCGCCAGGTGTCACGGTTTAAAGGGGATTGCAGACGCATTGTAAATTCAGATTTGCTTGTTTCCATACAGACTGAGGTTCAACAAAGATTCACTAGTAAATACAATTAAATCACCAATGAAGTGAAAGTATAATTGATTGTTTCATCCCCTGCCCCAAAAAATAAGCACTTGTTTGATTGTAATATTATATGTTGGCGTTGAGACGCTCCGTTCTGGTTGACGTGCCATATACATATTATGAGGAAACGGATAAAGTTTTCCCAAAAAAGAAAACAGAAACCGATATGGTTGGCGGTTACTGGAAAAAAAAATATCTAATTTTGTAATGAATGGATGACAATTCAAAGCATAATAATTATAGAAGAAATTTATTTTGACAAATTCAAATCATATAATTTATTATTTGTTGGACTCCAACAAATTTTAATAATGATGTAAAGATCTCGAGATATAGCATGAATCTTGAAGTAACTTTCAAACTTCAATTAAAAGGCATCCATAACTCTCATTTTAGAAAAATTATAATCAAACTGATCGGTTCGACAAAAGAGACTTGATGATATATAAATTTGTGCTATGTAAACAAAATCAAACGTCGGTTAAACCACTGAAATACTTTTAGAAGCTTTCTGAATATATTTGAAAGCTCAAACGAAGGTCGAATCAAGCAAGCTTATAGTTGAATCGAATGTTTCGGTAAGACGAATCCAACCAGGATCGCCCATCATTAAGACACTCAAATGTCCTCCAATATTGTTCAATCGAGATAGCCTCTGAGTCGTCCGATCAAAGTGATTCAGATTCCTTCATTAATTTTAAGCGAGACTCTACAAATAGAGCCCCACCCATCTCTTGAAAAGAGGGGGAGCTAGAAGCCTAAAGAAGAATAAAGTTTGGAGAAAAAGCTGAAGTTCAACATTACTTTTGCACCGACGATCCATTGACCTCTAGTCATTGACCACCACCAACTATGGGTGACCACCACTCGCTGGCTGTTGTTGATCATCATCGTTGCTGTCAACATCTTACGACGGAGCACCGTACAAAGTAACTTATGAAGCAACGCATCATCCTGGACGCTATGTCGACCCCAAGCACAGTGCATTGAACCCCTGACCATCACTCCCAACAGTGACCTCATTACTAGGGGCAACAAATTCATCCACGCACCGACGTTGTAACTCAAGAGGCAGTTTATCCCTTTCTCGCCTATGGGATAAGCAGTTGTAATTGTGATCAGCAAGTTATAGTGGATATTCTCAGTTGGACCATGCACTGTGATTTTTTTCATTTTGAATTTTCCACTTAAAAACTTATGGTGTCTCTACTGGTTGTTTTCTTTTATCTAAGTGTGTGAATAATCCTCGTATAATGCCAAAATGATAATCTATTACTATACTACTGTGAATTTTCTAGCATGCATCAATTTAACGTCATTTGTTGGAACAGTTAATCCCACCACTGGAGTACTTGTGTAACTTATTGCATGGCTACCAAATGCAATACTTACAACTACGAAGCATCCCACTCCAACACCCAACTTTCTAGAAGGTAGTCATGAAGCCAAAGTCTTAAAGCCTCCAAAACTTCCCACCTTGGAAGACAATACTCTGTTGTGTAGGGCATCTCGGGTCCTTCTCGGGAAGACCGACTATGCAGGATGGAGAATATTGAAATCGACATTCTATTGCTCCTATGCAAGGCTTGAAAGTTGCTAGCTAATGGGGCTTACTTTCCACTATTCATGAGTCGGCAAAGAATGCACCGCTCAGAAATATTTGTTATAGGCCCCCTCCATCTGATACGGCTTTTGGGTGCTACTACACACTGGGGACTCGCGCAAGTGCACATATCAAATCAGTAATATCTAATTTTAGAGTTTGGAATGTCGATCCCCCCAAGAATGAGGTGATTCCAAAATTGGAAAAGTTCTAGTCTACTTGTTTGAAGTCCTAACTTAAAATATTAAAACTTTTTAGAGTCCTACGAAGTAATCCTAAAGTATCTAAAGCAATTGTAAAGTATAAATCCTACATAAATTCTACTTAATGTTGTTTGAATTGATGAAAATCAGGTTATAGAAATACCCTCTCTTGTAATGATGTAAGTGGAGTATAATAAATGTAAATTGTGATTTACATAATACTTTAGTGACAAATAGAAGCAACACTCTTATTTATCCTCTCCCATGTGCATTAAAAATATTATTTAAAATGGCTTTAGTCCCTTAAATCTTGTAATTAACCCTTCAAAGCATATTTTCTAACATTTGTATCTCCCTGAAAGGCATATCAACCTATACCCCATAGTTTAATGTGACTAACATAATTGATTCTACCATAACT
The DNA here is from genome assembly GCA_002079205.1 of Phalaenopsis hybrid cultivar. Taxonomy (NCBI): domain Eukaryota; kingdom Viridiplantae; phylum Streptophyta; class Magnoliopsida; order Asparagales; family Orchidaceae; genus Phalaenopsis; species Phalaenopsis hybrid cultivar. The sequence goes on from JXCR01132220.1 coordinate 96,482, forward strand.
CTCCCGATTCATTATGGTTCACAACACATTTTAACATTTCACTTAGCAGAATAAAAAATAAATGAAGAATTGAAGGATAATCGTCACATTCAATGATTAAAAGTAACTTAAAAAAGAACTTTCTAGTCCTATAAATCCTGCTTAATCATCACAAGATAAGGTAAAGAAATCTACTCTAGAAGGATGAGAAAAAAAAAAACACACAAATTTATTAAAAAAAGAGAAATCCACTATCCAAGTGTTTTCAAATGAAATACAATAACTAAGACAATTAAGACTTATCTTCCTCTCCTTTATAATGACCTGAAGATGCTTAACTGAAACACCTCATGAACCTGGGCTACTATTATTGAAGACTCTCCCTTCTCTGCACTAGCTGAAGAAGAAGGATTCTACTGCAACCTGATACACCTAAAATATATATTGTTATTAGACACATTTTTAAACCTATTTTTGAGATATTGCGCTTTAATGGAAGGTATTTGTGTGTTTTTCTTTCAGGTACAAGTAAAAAGATGAAAATGCTAAAAGGAGTGAAAAAGGATCAAATTTGGAGAAAAAAATGTGAAAATTGTGCAAAAGAGTTTTGGCGCCTAAGCACCAGTGAAACAGAGAAGGCCGCGCCTAAGCGTCAGAAGCCCGCGCTTAAGTGCTAGAGGCGGTTATTTGATGGTTTAATTGATTTTGTAGAATTTTGAAGAGACATTTGAGGCACCTATTGACTAAAGAGTGTGATTATGACCACTAGAAACGAAAATATGATTAAAAGACTTGTGAAAGGAGGCATCCTTTGGAGAATACATCAAACTCAGACATATTTTGAAGAGTTACCAAGACACCTCTTGGAGATTTATAAAAGATGAAAGTTGAGGCTTTTTGAAGTCATGAAAAGTGCTAAAAAGAGGGAGTTTTGAGAGGAACATTTGGAGAGATTTTCAGGCACCACAAATTTACTTTATCCTTTTTGTTTTTATTTTTATAGTTAGAGTCAAGAGTGTTGTAAAAGAGAAGAGATTCAAAGGAACTTCAAGAGTTTGGTGAAGGATTTGAGATTAAAGTGTTGTAAAAGAGAAGAGATTCAAAGGAACTTCAAGAGTTTGGTGGAGGATTTGAGATAAGTTTTTATCTTTTTTTTTAACTACTTTTGGTTTTAATCGAGACTTCTTGTTGGTTTGACAATGATTTCTACTTTTAAACTGAAGTGTATTAAACTACTTTTAGTTTTAATCAAGACTTCTTGTTGGTTTGACAATGATTTCTACTTTCTAAACTACTTTTGGTTTTAATCGAGACTTCTTGTTGGTTTGACAATGATTTCTACTTTTAAATTAAAGAACTACTTTTGGTTTTAATCGAGACTCTTTGTTGGTTTGACAATGATTTCTACTTTTAAACTAAAGAGTGGTTTTGTTTTCTATATGGACTCTGAGTAATTTTCTTTATCTTTCTCCTTAAAATGGTAAGTAATTAAAGTGTTGGATGGAAGTTGTGGAGAGNAACTAGGCTAGTCGGCCAGGGCTGGGGTGGCAGTTAGGTGGTTAAGGGAACCTAGAGGGAGGTTTAAAAGTGATCAAGATGGAGGCTTAATTAAGTGATGACATGGTTAAGTCACTTAGCCAAATATGGGAAGAGATCCCCAAAATCAAGGTACCCTTGATTTGTGGCACCTATAGGGTGGGCTAAGAGGATATAGGTTGGTCCCTAGAGTTCAAATGGCAATTGTGGTGGTCCAAGTTGGGCTAGGTCAACTGGCTCCAAGTGAGTTTAGGGTTAGGGATCAAAATCTTGGGTTTAGCTTGGACTTGGATTTAGGCTTCAGTAGAGTTTGGATTTAGCTCAATTGATTATCCAATTTGATTTAGAAGATTTTCATGAGGCATTCGGAAGTCAATTGGGTGGAAATTGAGAGGCTATGGGGTTTAATTTGGTGAGATTTGGATTTTTGGGCAAAATTGGGGATTTTGGTTTGAATTGAATTTAGGCTAAGCTTGAGTTTGTGTCTAAGCTAATCGAGGCTTCAATTTTGTTTAAGGGAATCCTATGAAGAGTTTAGGAAGTGAATTTGGTGGATTTAAATAAACTAGGGAGTATAATTTAATGGAATTTTGGCTTGGGGTCAATTTGGGGCATTTGGATTAAGTTTGGAATTTGGACTTGAAATTGGACTCATATGGGGCTAGAATTTGGTTTCAATTGGGCTTAAACATGATTAAATTTGGTTTGGATTTGAAATTGGGAAAATATGCAATTAATTTGGTGGAAATTGGGGGTGATTTGAAGATTTTAGGTATTTTGGGGTAAAATTAGGAGTTTGATCAAAATTAGTCAATTTGGTCAAATTGGGCTCAATGGATGGCTAGAATTGGTTTTGGAGATGTTTGGAATGATTTGGGTGGTTTTGGGAATTTTTGGGCCATGAGGGGCATTTTGGTAATTTTGTGAAGTTAGGAGTATTTTGAGAATTTTGAAATTTTTGAGGTTTTTTGGGCAATTTAAGTGGTTTGAAATGGTTTGGGATGATTATTGAAGAGAATTTGAGAATTTTGAAATATTTAAAAATTTAGGGTTTCAGGGGTAATTTGGTAATTTTGGAGAAGTTTGGGGCAGAAGGTCAAAATTGGGTATTTGGGTAGAGTTGGAGTTTAATGAGGAGACCAACCACAAAATTACCCCTATGGTGCCATGAGACCAAGGTAATCTATATCTTAGATCCGACATGTGTTGGTCATAGCCATCCTAGCTAGGGGCTAAGGGTTTGGGGGACCACTCACATGAGTTTCCAAAAGAGTAAGGGATCAAGCTAAGCATGTTTGGTTAAGGGGTTTTGGTTGTGTGTAAAAGTGAGAGGTTCAAGTGTGTGTGTGTGTGTAAGACTGACCAAAACCACACCTCCCAGGGCTAACCCTAAGGCCAGACAGTCCTATGGGGACTTCTCTTGAGCTCCTCCATGCTTGGCTCCATCCTATCAAGTGTTAGAGGTTAGAACCAAGCATNTTTTTTGTTGTGTGTAAAAGTGAGAGGTTCAAGTGTCTGTGTGTGTGTAAGACTGACCAAAACCACACCTCCCAGGGCTAACCCTAAGGCCAGACAGTCTTATGGGGACTTCTCTTGAGCTCCTCCATGCTTGGCTCCATCCTATCAAGTGTTAGAGGTTAGAACCAAGCATGTGGAACTCCAAGAACAACAAAGAGGTATTTAGAATTTCTACTAGGGTAGAATTCCATCACTAGTCCTCTAGAAGCGGTCAACAAGAAAGTTCTATGGTTAAATCCTAGGCTTCTAAGGATGAAAGACTAAACCTCAACAAAAGTGAGATCAACATGATGTTAGTAGGTCAATTTGCTTGCTCTTGCTTCTTCTTTATTNGCAAAGAGGTATTTAGAATTTCTACTAGGGTAGAGTTCCATCACTAGTCCTCTAGAAGCAGTCAACAAGAAAGTTCTATGGTTAAATCCTAGGCTTCTAAGGATGAAAGGCTAAACCTCAACAAAAGTGAGATCAACATGATGTTAGTAGGTCAATTTGCTTGCTCTTGCTTCTTCTTTATTCTAGAGGAAGCGTTTGTTAGAAAATAAATTGAGCAATGAATCCATTTTCTTTCTTTTTAAAAATTTTTATCAATGAAAATGCATATGTTTTGATGTAAAATTTAATGTTACATGGAAGAAAATTTAGCAACATTTATTTTCCTCATGAATAATTAGGAGGAGCTATGTAAGGATATATATATATATATGTATATATATANATATATAACTGTTCTAATGTTAGAATGTCCATTAGCTTGCTCTTTCCTCTTCTTCCATATTGAGGAACATTTTGGGTGGAGAAATTTGAGCATTGGTTCTATTTATTTCTTTGAAAAAATTTTACCATTGGAAATTTATATGTTTTGATGCAAACTTGAAGGTTACTTGGCAAAAAAAATTTTTGGACTTATTTTATGCACACCTATTCTGGTACTAGATGATCAAGTTGCTTGTTGTCTCTTCTTTAGTCCAGAGAAACATTTTGTATGGAGAGCTTTTAGCAAACTTGAAGGTTATATAATAGATAAGTTAGCCGCTTTTATTTCTCCCAACATTGCTTTTCTATTTCTTTGAGGGTTATGTTGAACTACTTTAGTATAGTTCTGTTCTAATGTTGGATGGTCAGTTTTCCAATTTGTTACCTCTTCGTCAGTCCGTAAAAATGTTGTGGAGGAATAGTTGAGAACTGGTTCTTTCTTTTTTTTTAAAAAAAATATATACCATTTAGAATGCCTTGTGTTGATGTGATGGGGGAAGTTTATACAATTGTTATTTAGAGCAATAATAAAAAGTAAAAATCAAGGAGCTCAATTGGTCACCATTTGTCAATTTAAAAACTGAGAAGGAGATTTTACCGAAAATCCTACCTACTGCTAGAAAACACATACAAATGTTTGCATGAATGGAGAAATTATAATTATGGCTGGAGACTTCTTTCATTAAGAGATCTCACTGAGCTCTAATTATTCGTTCGAGGAGTTGATATGGTTTTATTGAGGAAGATAAAAATGGAAGAAGATAATTTATCTGGCATATAAACTTCAAGTTTACATCAACACATAGCTATTTCTAATTGTATAAATCTTTCAAAAAAAAAGAGCCAGCACTCAACTCCCCCCTCCTCTCCTCNATTCGAGGAGTTGATATGGTTTTATTGAAGAAGATAAAAATGGAAGAAGATAATTTATCTGGCATATAAACTTCAAGTTTACATCAAAACATAGCTATTTCTAATTGTATAAATCTTTCAAAAAAAAAGAGCCAGCACTCAACTCCCCCCTCCTCTCCTCTCCCCCACTCCCGTGTTTTTAAAATGTTTCTTTAAACTAAGGAAGATGCAAGAGAAAAAAAATCCAACTACTAACATCAGAACATACTTATATAAAACAAGTCCACCGGAAAATCTAAGAAAAATAGAGAAACAGTGCTCATATATCAGTCCTTCCATAACTTCTTCTGATTGATCAGTAAGGAAATAGATGGTGCTAAATAACCTGGCATGATTTTTGAGATTTACCTAATCATATTGCTTTAAATGGTTTGTTGACCTATTGGTTTCTCAATTTTCATTTGTTNCTAACCTGGCATGATTTTTGAGATTTACCTAATCATATGGCTTTAAATGGTTTGTTGACCTATTGGTTTCTCAATTTTCATTTGTTGTGATGCTTTTGGAGTTTGCTTTGGTGGCACATTTCACTCTTGTTATGAAACATTTTGTAGAGCAATGGTGGAATAAAAAAAAATAAATGGCTCAATTGATTATCAATTATGAGTTGAAAAAAGCGGCCTTATAACTTTGACACATATACTGCATAGTCATTATGCCAAAAGTACACAAATGATGATCCTATATGGAGCCCTTTATGATATCACGACTTANTTGAAACATTTTGTAGAGCAATGGTGGAATAAAACAAAATAAATGGCTCAATTGATTATCAATTATGAGTTGAAAAAAGCGGCCCTATAACTTTGACACATAGACTGCATAGTCATTATGCCAAAAGTACACAAATGATGATCCTATATGGAGCCCTTTATGATATCACGACTTAGATTCTAATTTCTACTTTTAAATCCTTTCTACCATATTTGTGGCCTCTTCAAGTAATGTTACTTCACATGCTAAATAATGTTGTTCCAACACCCTTTATTATTTATTAACATATCAGACGGGTAAACAGAAAGATGGTGGGATATTTGCTATTTGAGATAGGGAAATGAATTTAGGGAGGTAGAAAATGACAATAGATCGATCATATACTTCAGTAAGGATAGTTGACAAAAGGTCACAAAACACTTTTAAGAAAGAACTGATACACTATATGACAAAATTCTATTGAAAAACAAATGATATCAACTTAAAAATGATTGAAAGTTGTGGATGGAGCTGAAGATAGAGGCCATTGGTTTGAGGTGAGACCCTANTACAATAGACCGATCATATACTTCAGTAAGGATAGTTGACAAAAAGTCACAAAACACTTTTAAGAAAGAACTGATACACTATACGACAAAATTCTATTGAAAAACAAATGAGATCAACTTAAAAATGATTGAAAGTTGTGGATGGAGCTGAAGATAGAGGCCATTGGTTTGAGGTGAGACCCTATTATGAAAAGAGTGGATACACTAGAGGATTGGTGACAAGAGAAAATTTCAGTAAGTAGAAAACCTTACATTCAATATGATATATTTTAAAATTCTTTTTCCTAAAAAATCAAACTTATCAATTGGAGGTCTTGTTGAACACAAGAAATTTAGACTTGCCAACATTGACTCGAAGTTAGAGGAGAAGTTAGATACTATGTTCCACAATTTAGATGAGCCCGAATGTCCTCATTCCAATAAGTTCCAAGAAGAACAACCAGAGTAATGAGAGCTGAATCACTCTAAATGTCTTACACCCTCGACACAAAAAGAAAAAAGGAAAATTAAGCTATGTTGGGGTGGCTCACTTATCAAAGCAAATCTCATAGTTGGTGACAAACTGCACCAGTATCACATCTAGTGCCCGCACAGCTCTGCATGCCCACCCCACAATGACTGATTTTGTTAAGCTACTCGACTATATTCCAGGGATTTTTGATGACGTGCCAATTTACTTATTTACTGTAAAACTTCTTGATGACAAAAATGGTGAAAAACATTCTTTACACTACTACATTAAAAAATTAATTTATCGTTTGCTTCTACATAATCGGATGTATGGCGTAAAACAATAGTTTGATTTATAAAATTTTAAATTTTAGCTGGATAAAAAAATGGATAATAAATAATTTTAGTGAATTCAAAATATATAATTTAAATCAATTTTAATGAATTTAAAAACCATTCAAGCCATCTGTCGATTACCTTTAACTTTAAGTTATACTTCAAATCAAACACTAAATAAAAACACAAAAATTAATTAAAAAAAATTAATTTTAATTGGACCAAAAAAAAAAAAAGATAAAGAATTTAAGTGGATTCAAATCGTATAATTTAATTCAAGTTTGATTAATTTAAAAACCAATCAAGCCATATGTCAACATCAAGTTTTACTTCAAACTAAACACCAAATAAAAAAAACAAAATTATAATTTAGAAAGTGTTAAATTTTAGCTGGATAAAAGAAAGATAATATAAAAATTAAGTGAATTCAAAACTTATAATTTAATTCAATTTTGATGAATTTGAAAACCTATCAAGCCATTTGTAGACTTCCTTTAACAACAAGTTTTACTGTGCGAGAGGTAATAGTCAAATATTCTAGAGTCGTCCTAAGGTTTCGCTAATCAATATCATTATATTTGTTCTTAAAGAACATTAATTTGTCAAGTGTTAAATTATCTAAAGTGATCCATGGTCACTTCTCCGAGGCTCAGTTATAATTGTTGTGTAGCTCGAATTCTTGCCACACCAGTGGCAAGGTTCATGCTCGCCGCAGCCTAAATGATGTTGAATTATGATTTATCCATGAATTCACATCTCAAGTAAAGAGCCACGGAATGGTGAAGTAGTGAGTTGGAGAGAAATACTTGGGGAGGAAATGCAATATTATTTTCCTGGATTATAATCCCATGGTTCTTTCCATCATACGCGTTTTATAGGAGAGTTTTTCTTATAAAATACATATGGGTGATGATTATATATAGATCTCTAGGGATCACTCATTATTTTTATTTATCTTATCCTAATATAGACATACACAAAATTATCTTTGGTGTGTTATCCTCTAATAACGTCACATTTCACCATTCTTTTTCTCTGAAGTTCATTGGGTCACACCTTTCATCTTATCCGGCCCCAACCTTGAGCTGTTCTAAAGGCCAGTTTGCTGGTGGAGCAAATCGCCATTTATCCAGCGGGCTAACTTGGAATGCCAATGTAACTTGAGGCGAGCAAACCCATCTGTTGTTTAGCAAGTTTATCAGATAATTTTGTACTTTGATTGTGCAATTCCGTTGCATATTCAGTTTCCTTTGTTCGACTCGACTGCTCGCATTCGGTTGCCCATAACGGCTCCTATTTGGTTTCATACTCAACCGGTCATATACAACTGCTCCAGGACCTCGGCTCGATGGGTTGGGCTTACAAGTCTAAGTCATCTTGGTCCCCAATTGGACCAACTTAGTTGCATTTTAGCTATACATTTTAAATGTCAATATCAAAGAAATATAAATACACAAAAATTATATGGCATGTATGTGCCCTCGCTAAAATGAAAGGCTCCGCTTCGTTAAATTGCGACATTTTGTCGCATTGGATAAGTTCTGAGAGAATTTTTTGCCAACAGATGCGCCAGGTGTCACGGTTTAAAGGGGATTGCAGACGCATTGTAAATTCAGATTTGCTTGTTTCCATACAGACTGAGGTTCAACAAAGATTCACTAGTAAATACAATTAAATCACCAATGAAGTGAAAGTATAATTGATTGTTTCATCCCCTGCCCCAAAAAATAAGCACTTGTTTGATTGTAATATTATATGTTGGCGTTGAGACGCTCCGTTCTGGTTGACGTGCCATATACATATTATGAGGAAACGGATAAAGTTTTCCCAAAAAAGAAAACAGAAACCGATATGGTTGGCGGTTACTGGAAAAAAAAATATCTAATTTTGTAATGAATGGATGACAATTCAAAGCATAATAATTATAGAAGAAATTTATTTTGACAAATTCAAATCATATAATTTATTATTTGTTGGACTCCAACAAATTTTAATAATGATGTAAAGATCTCGAGATATAGCATGAATCTTGAAGTAACTTTCAAACTTCAATTAAAAGGCATCCATAACTCTCATTTTAGAAAAATTATAATCAAACTGATCGGTTCGACAAAAGAGACTTGATGATATATAAATTTGTGCTATGTAAACAAAATCAAACGTCGGTTAAACCACTGAAATACTTTTAGAAGCTTTCTGNTGCATCCATAACTCTGATTTCAGAAAAATTATAATCAAACTGACCGGTTCGACAAAACAGACTTGATGGTATATAAATTTGTGCTATGTAAACAAAATCAAACGTCGGTTAAACCACTGAAATACTTTTAGAAGCTTTCTGAATATATTTGAAAGCTCAAACGAAGGTCGAATCAAGCAAGCTTATAGTTGAATCGAATGTTTCGGTAAGACGAATCCAACCAGGATCGCCCATCATTAAGACACTCAAATGTCCTCCAATATTGTTCAATCGAGATAGCCTCTGAGTCGTCCGATCAAAGTGATTCAGATTCCTTCATTAATTTTAAGCGAGACTCTACAAATAGAGCCCCACCCATCTCTTGAAAAGAGGGGGAGCTAGAAGCCTAAAGAAGAATAAAGTTTGGAGAAAAAGCTGAAGTTCAACATTACTTTTGCACCGACGATCAATTGACCGCTAGTCATTGACCACCACCAACTATGGGTGACCACCACTCGCTGGCTGTTGTTGATCATCATCGTTGCTGTCAACATCTTACGACGGAGCACCGTACAAAGTAACTTATGAAGCAACGCATCATCCTGGACGCTATGTCGACCCCAAGCACAGTGCATTGAACCCCTGACCATCACTCCCAACAGTGACCTCATTACTAGGGGCAACAAATTCATCCACGCACCGACGTTGTAACTCAAGAGGCAGTTTATCCCTTTCTCGCCTATGGGATAAGCAGTTGTAATTGTGATCAGCAAGTTATAGTGGATANACTCAAACGAAGGTCGAATCAAGCAAGCTTATAGCTGAATCGAATGTTTCAGTAAGACGAATCCAACCAGGATCACCCATCATTAAGACACTCAAATGTCCTCCAATATTGTTCTATCGAGATAGCCTCTGAGTCGTCCGATCAAAGTGGTTCAGATTTCTTCATTAATTTTAAACGAGACACTACAAATAGAGCCCCACCCATCTCTTGAAAAGAGGGGGAGCTAGAAGCCTAAAGAAGAATAAAGTTTGGAGAAAAAGCTGAAGTTCAACATTACTTTTGCACCGACGATCCATTGACCGCTAGTCATTGACCACCACCAACTATGGGTGACCACCACTCGTTGGCTGTTGTTGATCATCATCGTTGCTGTCAACATCTTACGACGGAGCACCGTACAAAGTAACTTATGAAGCAACGCATCATCCTGGACGCTATGTCGACCCCAAGCACAGTGCATTGAACCCCTGACCATCATTCCCAACAGTGACCTCATTACTAGGGGGCAACAAATTCATCCACGCACCGACGTTGTAACTAAAGAGGCAGTTTATCCCTTTCTCGCCTATGGGATAAGCAGTTGTAATTGTGATCAGCAAGTTATAGTGGATATTCTCAGTTGGACCATGCACTGTGATTTTTTTCATTTTGAATTTTCCACTTAAAAACTTATGGTGTCTCTACTGGTTGTTTTCTTTTATCTAAGTGTGTGAGTAATCCTCGTATAATGCCAAAATGATAATCTATTACTATACTACTGTGAATTTTCTAGCATGCATCAATTTAACGTCATTTGTTGGAACAGTTAATCCCACCACTGGAGTACTTGTGTAACTTATTGCATGGCTACCAAATGCAATACTTACAACTACGAAGCATCCCACTCCAACACCCAACTTTCTAGAAGGTAGTCATGAAGCCAAAGTCTTAAAGCCTCCAAAACTTCCCACCTTGGAAGACAATACTCTGTTGTGTAGGGCATCTCGGGTCCTTCTCGGGAAGACCGACTATGCAGGATGGAGAATATTGAAATCGACATTCTATTGCTCCTATGCAAGGCTCGAAAGTTGCTAGCTAATGGGGCTTACTTTCCACTATTCATGAGTCGACAAAAAATGCACCGCTCAGAAATATTTGTTATAGGCCCTCTCCATCTGATACGGCTTTTGGGTGCTACTACACACTGGGGACTCGCGCAAGTGCACATATCAAATCAGTAATATCTAATTTTAGAGTTTGGAATGTCGATCCCCCCAAGAATGAGGTGATTCCAAAATTGGAAAAGTTCTAGTCTACTTGTTCGAAGTCCTAACTTAAAATATTAAAACTTTTTAGAGTCCTACAAAGTAATCCTAAAGTATCTAAAGCAATTGTAAAGTATAAATCCTACATAAATTCTACTTAATGTTGTTTGAATTGATGAAAATCAGGTTATAGAAATACCCTCTCTTGTAATGATGTAAGTGGAGTATAATAAATGTAAATTGTGATTTACATAATACTTTAGTGACAAATAGAAGCAACACTCTTATTTATCCTCTCCCATGTGCATTAAAAATATTATTTAAAATGGCTTTAGTCCCTTAAATCTTGTAATTAACCCTTCAAAGCATAATTTCTAACATTTGTATCTCCCTGAAAGGCATATCAACCTATACCCCATAGTTTAATGTGACTAACATAATTGATTCTACCATAACTCTCCCGATTCATTATGGTTCACAACACATTTTAACATTTCACTTAGCAGAATAAAAAATAAATGAAGAATTGAAGGATAATCGTCACATTCAATAATTAA